>VZRU01019356.1:358897-421499 GCA_013398155.1 Pedionomus torquatus
TGTGAGGGTGGTGAGGCACTGGAACAGGTTGCCCAGAGAAGTTGTGGCTGCCCCATCCCTGGGAGTGTTTAAGGCCAGGCTGGATGGGGCTTTGAGCAACCTGCTCTAGTGGGAGGTGTCCCTGCCCATGGCAGGGGGGTTGGAACTCCGTGATCTTTTAAGGTGCCTTCCAACCCAACTCATTCTGTGAACCTGCTCTAGGTGACCCTACACTGGGGGGGGTGGGAGGTTGGACTAGATGACCTCCGAAAGTCCCTTCCGACCTCTGCTGCTCTGTGACGTCACCGCCGCTACTGTCCCCAGGCGCGGGGTTTACCTGTCGGCCGGGCAGCGCCACGCGCGGAGCAGCGGCGCCACCTGGCGGGCGGCGGCGGCACCTCCCCGCGTCCGGCCCAAGGGGGTTCCGCGGCGGCGGGCAGGGGATGTTCCCGCAGGAGGAGAGGGGTACACGGGGGGCACCGGAGCGGCGGGGCAAGGACCCTACCCCGCCGGGAGCGGAGGAAGGGGGTAAAGGAGTGGTGGCGTCTCCTTGTTTAGCCGCGGTTTCCCAAGGGAAGGCATGTCTGTGGTGCTGCGTGGGGAAGAGCCCCCTTGCGTGAGTGTCCCGATAGGTTTTGAAAGGGCCACGAAGATGATCAGAGGGATGGAGCATCTCTCCTATGAAATCAGGCTGAGAGAGCTGGGGCTGTTCAGAGAGAGAAGGCTCTGGGGAGACCTTCTAGCAGCCTTCCAGTATCTGAAGGGAGCTCCAGGAGAGCTGGAGAGGGACTCTGTCAGGAAGTGTAGGGACAGGACAAGGGGTAATGGTTTTAAACTGGAAGAGGGATTTAGATTGGATATTAGGAAGAAATTCTTTATTATGAGGGTGGTGAGGCACTGGAACAGGTTGCCCAGGGATGTTGTGGCTGCCCCATCCCTGGGAGTATTCAAGGCCAGGCTGGATGGGGCTTTGAGCAACCTGCTCTAGTGGGAGGTGTCCCTGCCCATAGCAGGGGGGTTGGAACTCCATGATCTTCAAGGTCCCTTCCAACTCTAACCATTCTATGATGCTATGAATTGCCAGGCAATTCTACCTAAAACTGATGAAGTGGGGAGGGTTTCAATGTGAAATGGTGCCTACAGGCTTCTTGATGAAAAGTGGATGGGCAGAGGTAGCCTGTATTATTGAGCTGCTCTGTGAGCTCAGTCCTTACTTGAGGTGATGTAGTCCACTCGGAAATCTGAAACTAGACAGATTTCACAGAGCAGGGGTTTGTCTGCAGTGCCCCATGATAAATCATCATGTATACTGGCCAGAAACACCACTTTTGCATGCTCATGTGTGTCCCTCCCTCACCATTTACTGTGGCCACTAAGGCCGCAACTCTCCCTGTCCTGTGCTCCTGTAGCACCCACCACCACGGCTGCCTCGTCTCCAACCAGGGCTCCTTGGTGCTCTGGGAATGTGAGTGAGAAATGGTTGGTTGCTGTTTTCCTGTTTAAGGAAGAAAACCCCATGGGTGACTTTAGGAACAGGCAGAGGAGTGAGGGACAGCAGGCTGCAGGGAGCAAGAGGACAACCTCACTTAAAGGATGTGGTCATCCCATCACCTACTTTTCCTGTCTCAGAGGACATAGACACATCAGTCCCTGTCTCCTGCAGTGGCAGGCACACCACCATGCAGGTGACACAGGGGGGCTATATCCCACCACCTAGGAGACTGGAAAGCCACTGTCTTGTGGCAACTGAAGTAGACTCACCTTTGAGTTTCAGAGTTTGGGTCCTAATTCAGACCTCTGCAGCTGGGTACTGGATCTACTAGAAGGTACAGCCTTAATCAGCTACAAAAAAAGCACCCCAGAAGAGATGTCTTTAATTAGAAATCTCCAATATGTATATAACTGACAGTTTGCAAAAAATTCTTGATGACTAGTTGTGTGCTTCTGACCCACCCAGCCTACTCATCACAAATCAATCATGAACAGAAAAGAGCAGAATCCCATTATATTAATTGCTCTGTGTCATTTGACAAGCTCTATGTAGCTAAATCTTGAAGGACCTTCAGGAGTTGGGCTCTGAGCCAGGAAAATAGTGACCCACATGCTTAACTTCTAGCGCAAGGGCAGACCTAGTGGGATGCAAAATTAAGCACAGGCCTAAGTATTTTCCCTTGCTTCAGGGCTATACGGGCTAACACTTCAGAGGAGGTCAACAACTCACAGCATGTCAGCATCAGCAGGGAGACGAATGGAGTGCTGCTTCCTAATTTTTCATATGCTAATAAATTCCCCACCTGTGCCCAGTAATTTACGGGCAAAAAAAAAAAAAAAAAAAAAGACAACCTACTGGGTAGCTATAGATAGCAGCTGGTCATCGTGTTTGGTTCACTAGAGTTCAATAAGCAAAGTGTCTCAGGAGCCTGAGGACTGTGGGCAGGTTGGCACGTTCCTGCACCCTCTCCCTGGGTACCAGGCTCACCAGGTTTCCTTCACAACATTCCCAGTGGATGGGGCGAGTTTATGGCCTGATATCCAAGCAAATGATCTCCCAGCTCACATCTGAGACACAGATTAAGTCCAGAAAGGAAATTTTGGATAAAAATAAAAGTGTCACAACTAAAAATGTAAAAAAAATATTTTCACTGTTTTATCTGAATAATTATGTCGAATGAAAACATAAATGCAAAGTCCTTTATGTTACAGGCTCTGTGCTTTCTGCCACTGGAGAGTTTTAGCTGGCTATATTTCAATTAGCACTTCAATTAATGTCACTGAGGGTCTGCCTGAGATGTTTCTTAGGCAGTCTTCCTCTTTTTGGAACTTGCAGTTACTTGGGTTCACTCTGTCAGCATAAATGATGCTGTTCAGCCCCATATTTTTGTGTATGCTCACAATATATGGAAGTCAAAAGGACTTAAGTCTTAAGTACTTAGGATCTTTGGGAGATTTGAAAAATGTTAAATGAATCATTGGCTCAGGCCCTGTCCTGGTCATTTAGCAGCCCAAGTCTCTGCTTTGTGGGTTTAACTTGGACAAAAAGTTATCAGAATGAATTGTAGGAGCAACAAAAGAAGTTTCTCATCTTCACAAGTCTAGCCTTAAGTATCTAATTGCCTGTTTAAACCCTGAAAATCTGCTACTTGTAAATGAAATAGTGAACCAGAAATGACTGCAGCCTGAAATTGGTCTTTAAAAGGGCATTATGTTCATAAATCTGCAGGCTTTAACTCAGACAAAATAGCAATGTAAATAGTCCAGAAAATGTCACTTTATGGCAAGGCAGGCATTTGTGTCTTTGTCAAAACATCCTGGATAGCATAAGGAAAGCTCCATGATTCCCCTGGGAATCTTTCCCTCTGTACTAGATTGAAATGGAAAGAAATTAAAAAATGTACAACCCCACACAGGAAAAAAAGCCCCACAAAACAAAACAAGAAGAAAAAGGTCTTGACCAAGGAAGAATGGTTATATTTACTAATTTAAAGCTGCCTTTTATTTGCTGCTACCGGCTGGTAAGAACTGAGCACAAACTGCTGTGCTAGATCATTTTGGCTCCTCTTTTCACATATGACATTTGCCTAGCTGCACTAACTAACAGCAACTCCAGCTCAAATTACTCCATTCCTGCCCTGCAAATGCACACCTGCTAATCTGGAGAGCTTTGTAGGAGCTTAGTTGCAGCCTTCAGTGGGCAGATGCCACACACAGCCCTGACGTGCAGCTCCCGAGAGGCAGAAGAGCCAAATTTGCAGTGCTGGGTCCTGACACTGCGCACGTGCTGTGAGAGAGAATAGGACGAAGAATCACAGAATCACAGAATGGTAGGAGTTGGAAGGGAACTTTGGAGATCACCTAGTTCAAGCCCCCTGCCGAAGCAGGTTCACCTAGAGCAGGTAGGACAGGAATGCATCCAGGTGAGTTCTGAATATCTCCAGAGAGACTCCACAGCTTCTCTGGGCAGCCTGTTCCAGTGATCTGGCACCCTCAAGGTAAAGAAGTTCTTCCTCACATTGAGACAGAATATCCTGTGTTCCAGTTTGAGCCCTTTGCCCCTTGTCCTGTCACCAGGCACCACTGAAAAAAGTCTGGCCTCATCCTGTTGACACCTGCTCTTGAGATATTTATAAGAACGTACCATCAGCATACAACCTTGCTTCTTACCTAAAACCTGTCACATCCTCTGAGGTGACTTGTATCTCCTGTACATTAAAATGGCCTCTATTCAGGAGTCTCCAGCCTGGAGACTAGGACCACAGTACTCTGTAAGGGACCTGTTGAGAGCAACATCACAGTTTGCTCTCCCTATCAAACCACAAGGAATATCTGAACGTTTGCCACAGACTGGCATCTGGTGGTCTAATCTTCTTTGGTGCAACTCCGCTTGGGGTGTACCATGTTGTACAGCTGACAGCTGAACAAGTCAGTCTGAGATCATTCTTGAACTTAGAGGAGAAGGGTCCAAGCCAAATTCAGTACAGGAGCCGTGCCCTAGTTGTTGAGATCCTTCTTATCAGCAGTGCCAACTAAAATACACCCGAAGAAGAAAATTCTTCACCTGCCTGCAGACAACTTGTCTCCCACGGGGATATAGCGGCTCTCACTTTCTCTGCACTGCTAGAGAAAACCACATACCTCCCAGAGTTTATGCCAGAAACCAGGCACTGTATCTTCTGCCCACCCTCTTTTCCCCATCCCCTTTTTCCGCTCCTTGGCATGCAGGGATGGAAAGAGGAGCACACCCTGTGGAATGACTCCCTGAGCCTGGGGGGAGCTGACCTCTGCAAGCTGGCACACTGCAGTGGAGGCAAGCGTTATAAATATGAGCAAACTCAGCAGCCCTTTATGGAAGCCATGGCTTAAGCTCAGCCTCGAGGTGCTGCCAGGTGGTGCTTAGCTAGAAACGTTAGGTTAGAAAGGAAAGAAAAGCTATGATCTGGCACAACACCCTGCTGGTCCTGGGGCTTGGAGAGACACAATTACTGCCTCTTCTCTAGCAAAGTGCTGGCTGTGGGTTTTTGGGTGTGTTGAGCTATTTTTTGTGTGTGTGTGTCCCAGGAAGCAGGAAGATGTTGCTGGGGTATCCTCCTCCTAGCAGGGCTCCTCTGAGCATTCAGCTTCACAAGGTGGAGCCTCAGCCTCCACTTCCCAACCTCCCACCATGAGACTCAGAAGTGTCCCAGGATGAGGAAACTTCAGCAGCACTGGCCGGTGTCTCTTCAAGCAGGGGTAACAGTTTCTAAGGAGAGGTGCAAAAAAATTCGAAAGGAGCTGTGAGATGTTTCCTCTGGCCAAAAATCTGCTAGCTGTCTTTAATAGATGCCCAGAAAGGCAGAAACATACTTCTTCCCACCACCAGCTTGGCCATCCCTAAGGAGTGAGGTGAAGTCTCCCTCTCTGCTAACTTCCACCATATCATCATACAGTTTGTGATTTTCAGGTCCTTCCATGTCTCTTGATGGCAGGATTCACGCCATTACTCAAGCAGGGCAGCTTACATTTTCAAACAGAAAAGTTTTAATAGATAATTTTTTCCCCCTTCTGTGGCTGCAGGTAAAGGCTTGAGCACAGGCACCCAGAAGCTGCCGTGCTGGGGAAAAATATCGCAAGCAAGACACTTCTTGGATCTCCTGTTTTCTAGCCTGACTTAACAATCTGAGGGAAGGGGATACCTGAGTCTTTACTTCTGAATACTTGGGAATGCTGTGTAACTGTACCCCAGCTACGTAACAGTACCTATGGTGGGTTTGCTGCCAGTATGGCTTGTTCACACAGAAGAATTTGTATTAAGATTTTGCCTGACATCAAAAAAATAAAAATAAAAAAAAAATAGTATGCCCAGAGCATGCATAAAGGACTGCCTGTAAGAGACTGGTAATGTCTGGAAAACTATTCATTGTAGAAATGCATGCCTGACAGATGCCACCAGACTTTCTAAAAAGATTCAAGGCCATCACAGACTGTACAAAGTCCTATTAGAGAAGAGGGAGGTCAAAACAGAGCAGAAATTCAAGAGCAGCAAATCCTTTCTGTCCCCACACAAAATTAAGGAGCACGCTAAACCTGTCCGACTCATCATCTGAAAGGAATGAGGTTCCTGGTGGCACAGTGAGCTCACCCCAGAGCTTCCCAGCCCTGCCAGCTGCACTTCGGCAGGCATCCGGGCAGGGAAGGGGGAAGGTTTTGAGGGGCAGTGAAGGAGGACAGGAGCGAAGGAGAGCTGAGCTGCCACTCCAGTGCAACAGGTGTAAATCTGCTGGGCACAGCTCTGTCAGCAGCAGCCGGCGCCATGCCGCTAAATTAAACACCCTTCCAATCATCAAGATGTTATTAAATACGCCGGTGCTCTCATGGCTAGGAGAAACCCGAGGTGCAAGTGGCACCCCAGACCTGGCCACCCCAACTCTGCTTGGTGCAGGATCCTTTGTTTAGACCCTGGCTCCAGAGGTCTGGGTGGTTAATGTGTGCACCGGCAGAGACATGGACATTTGCTCGGACATATTGATCACAGCCAAAGCTGGGCAAGAGGCCACTGATCCCACCTCCTCCAAGAAAAAGGCAGGGGACTGATAGCAATGGCAAGAGAGGGCTGTAAGTGCCCCAAGGGTTTCCAAAAGGGAAGAAATCATGTGAGATAATATGGTTTATTTCTTTTAATTTACTATTAGTAATCATATAATTACTATATTATTAGTAATTACTGATGTCCCTGGGCCAGAGCTCAGCCTGCACCCGTTCACACCCCAGCTCTCAGGGGCCCAAATTTGGGCCACACTTTCACACTGGATCAGGGCTTGGCTCTAGATCCCCGTGTTTTCATGGAGATCACCCAGCTCTCAGCATCTCTCATGGGAACATACCTGGCCAGGTCTCTGAACCAGCTCTGCTGAAAACACTGCCAGCAGCAGTTGTGAGCTCCCCAGCATGCCAAAATCTTTAGCAGCCCAGACCTGTCCCAGGCTCCCTGCTTGCTTAAAGCATTAACCCCCATCAGTCTAGTGTCTAACCACCATACAATGCCATACTGTCCCTGGGCCTCACTGGGAATTTTCCAGTGGGATTTTTCCAAAGCCCCATGGGAAGCCTGTGGAGTGGTAAGTTTGAACGTCCGTTCTCACTGAGAATTCAATTCTCTTACTGTGGCGAGATTATGCCCCTGTCTCAGGGGTAACTGCTCTAACTCATCAGTTGAGACATTACGGCACAGGAAGGTGAAATAGAATAGGGTAGGGTTGCAGTGAAATATCACAGCAATCATCTTAGGGCAGAATTTTCCAGCTTGTGGCATGGGAGTTTTTCTGAAGAAGGATGACTTAGAGGTACCTGGGAACGAAAGGACCTCCCATCAGTCAACTTAAAATTGTTGTGCAGGGATCTGCACTAACACCAGAACGATTTGTACAACAACAACAAAAATAGTTTGAAAGCCCCAATGCCAAACATGTCAGGCCTCTCCTTGCTCCCATGTCCTGTGGGGGTGAAGGTGGTCAGGAGGCCATTGCAGGAGCAGCGTGGCCAGGTCTCTGCTTGGGCTGCACTGAGCGTGCGAGACGCAGAGCTCTAGGGCACCTCTGAAGCACCACAGCTCATTGGTTACTGGCAAGGCAAAGATTTCACTAACCAGGCTACAGTTAAGTCACATCTCCCCATTTTTAGGCTAGATAGAATGAGAAGGCCAGCTAATTGCTCAGAAGTCTCTTCCAAACACTAATTATTTGAGCAAACAAAGCTGCCTTCCTGTGGCTCCAAAAAGGCATTGCCTTTCAGACCCAAACAGCCACAAACAGAGCTCCTCTGTGCCTGGCCACGCAGAGGCAACAGCCCTCAAACCGCAGGCATTGGCTCCTGTCAGAGGCCCAGTGAATAAACCTGGATCTGGCTTCTTTAGGCAGGGTGCTCATTACTCCATCCTCAGAAAGAGGACTTTTTGCAGATGAAGGTGGAGGGAGCAATGGGACACCTGAGTGTAGCCCTGCGGGCTTACCAAATATGACCTCATGAAATGGTCTTTCGTGGAACAGTTTTAGATCAGGTTTGTTTGTCTGTTTTTTTTTTTACTGTCTCTCTGCCCACCCATTAGTAGAATTCAGGCTTCTTGTAACATGTCTAATGCAATGCAGGCACGGCCTGGTGCAAAGCTGTCACCCCAGCTAGGATTCATAGAATGCCAGTTTTAAGTTCTTCTTCCTTTGAAACGGTCTCCTGTATGAGGAACAGAAACAATGCAGAATATCCTTCCATCCCAGTGCTACCTGCAGGAAGCCCATCTTTCGGGTCCCCTCCATGCTTTCCAGGGTGGGTTGCATGTGGTTAAGTCGTACCCAGCTCCACAGGCTGGTGGATCTCCCAGCCCAACTGGAATGGGTAGGCAGGTCACTGCCTCTCTGTCCTGCTGCAGGCTACCTTCAGCCTCTTCCAGTCCACCTGATGATTCCCCCAGCCACCACAGCAGGTTGATTTCAGATGTCTTTTGTTAGACTTTTGCATGAAGAAGCAGCCTCGTCTGCTTACAGCATTTCTCCATTTTCCCTTCAATTGCTCTCCTTTCCAGCCATTTCCATCCATGCCAATGGGCTCAGTTCCATTTGGCCCTGAGTGAGATCTAAGTTAAATCCTGTCTTGCTGTGTAGGGATTATAAACCCGTTGGGAGGTAATTATCCCAATCCCTCTGTGACAGTCCTGGTTCTGACCTTCTAAACTACCTTCTGACCTGTATAAGATACAGATGCCAGATCAAATCCCAAAGATAGAGAGGTGCAATGATCCCCATAAAGTGGCACAGAGCAACTTTGCTCTGGAGGATACCATGTCTTAAAAAAAGACTTTTTTGCAATGCCAATAAGCAGAGATTCTCATGGCTCAGATGAGTCAGGACTTCTGAGTTTTCTTGTTAACCTTCCCTTTACAGCTCCTATATAATTTTGTGTAAGTGCTTTTGTCTGTGCTGTGTTTTATTTTCCTCATCAAAAATAATGCCTGTCTGTCAGAAAATAGGAGCTTTTATAGCATCTTCTTATCACATGGCAGGTCTCAGGACACCTCAGTCAAAGACACAAAGATCTCTGGAAGTTTAAAACAGGAAAAAAAGGGCAACAGTGCAAATGGAGTAACTTCTCTGCTTTGTCAGTCACTGACAAGACTACACTAGAGTACAGGCAATGTAAAGCACCATGAAGGACTTGTCACCTTTCAGGGCTGAAGAGAAGAGGGAGAAAACTAGGTTTTCTTGCACTGCAGAGAATTTATTGAGTTGACAGTGATCTCCTTAGTCTCTTTAGAAAGGTTTAGTGTGCCTCTGAGGCTTTCACCCTAATGACAGCAGTACACTGAAAGTGACCTTGCTTGGCTAGCTGGTGGCAAAAGACGTATTTTCTGAATACTCCTATCTTGCAAAACACACAAGGTTTTAGAAGCTTGAAAAGAGATTAGCTAAAGCAGAACCTTAAATCCTGAAGCCCTGAAAAAAGGGCTCACCGAAGCATTTGGATCAGCAGTGGCTGGGGACCTCTTTTACTGTGTGAGCTAGAAAGGACAATGAAGATGAGAATGGCAGCATGAAGTGCAACTGCTGTAGCCAGGAGGGAAGAGCAACAAGTCAAAATCCCTAATTTCTAATACAAGTAGGAAAAAAAAAATAACAAGAAGGAGGTGTTTATTTATCTCATGCCCCCACCCTGCATTTCTGCAGGCCTGAAGTGAAGGGCTGAGATTGTACTGTTTTGAGGGTTTTTTGTTGTGTTCCTGCCACTACCTATCCTTACAAAATTCAAAGAAACAAAGTAAAATCCTACTTAAATGCGTGTCAGGGGAGATTTTGCAACCTAATTCCCGGAGCCAGGATTTTGCTCAATGAATATATGCCAAAGAGCCTAGAATAATGGATAAACCAACAGCAAGCTTTTCCTTTAATTCTGTCTTTCTTTTCCTGAAAGTTTGGGACCATTTCTGGAGGTTGTTTGAACAATGTGTGTGCACCTGCCCAGGTGAATGGGAATAAGCCCTTTCAGCTCATTTCTCAGAGAGCTTCCAGATGGATGGTGGAATGGGTCTCCAGGGAAGAGCATCATGCTTATTTCTAGAGACAGGGCTAAAAGATGGTTAAAGAGTCAGAAGGCTGAGCCTTGTAGTCATCTCATATCAGGGACTAACAAATGTCAGCTTTGCCATGAAAGGAGCTGAAGGGCAAATGTCTCAGGAAACAGGGCTGACCATATAATTCCTTTGAGTGGCACTGGCCACAGAAACAGAGGTGTGGCAACCAAGGGCAGCTAAATTGGATCAGGAAGACCTTGGATTATGCAGAAGGATAGCACAAAGTATTTGCAGTGAACCTGTGATTACAAAATCAAAGATATCAGGTATCACAGAAAAGTTCTTTGTCTCCTTCATTCTCCCTTTTTATGGGCAACTGCTATTGCTCCTACCCTGCAGAAGAGGATCTGGCACACCAAAAAGACTTTTGGCAGTGTCCTGTAGAGATGGGCCTTCAACAAAACTCAGGTTCCCCAAATCCATGATGTCTACACACTGGCTTTTTCTTGACAATGAGCCTGCTTCCTGCCCACTGTATTTATCACTAACAGTCCCCAGTCCCTTCTGATTATGAGTGGAGAAACAGAGAGATGGACTCTCCAGGGACTGTGACATCCAGTGTGGGCCTGCTGGAGGAATTCCCTTTGGAGCAGAGGTGAAGCCTAACAGTCACGGTCTTTGCTACTCGGGCCACAGGCAAATCTACTTGTCTGGAACTAATGAAGCAACGCTTTTTGTGAATAAAAAGCCTTTTTATTCCTATGTTTTTGACAGTGGAAGGAGAAGAAAATGAAAATTGTGTCTATTTTTAGGCAGATTAAAAAGTTATTCAGACTAGAGAGAAAGTGCCTCAAAAATAGCTTGAGCGATATGAAAGTGGGGCAATTGTTGAAGATCTGCAAGAATAAAAGGAGGGCAGGAGCCTGGGAAGCCAATTTTGAAGTAGCTGTGAACATTTCATTTTTATGGCCCTGTCTGATGTGTGTCTGCTTTAAAACACACTCTGATGCCAGCAGAAGCCTACACCTGCACCCCAAATCTATGAGGTACTTCAAAGGCAACCAGTGAGCCTGGTGTATCCCACAAGGTCAGTTCTTCATTTTACAGCCTAAACATTCAGTGAAAGCCTAGCCAGCCATTGCCACCCACTGCGACACAAGCCTTGCATGTCTCACTAAAAGCAATCAGATGTATCCAGGTTTGTCACATTTCCCTCTAGAAACGACTACCCCTGAAGGATACCTCCCTAGGGAGTGTATTTCTGAAGCTGTCTTGCTCTGGCTTCTACACACATTCCTCAGGCTTCATCATTCAGACTTCAAGTTGCAGGCAAACATTGAGCTTCTGAAAAGGCATGACCAGAAAGTAAGAGGAGGATTTGGAAATAAGACAGAACAGTTGAAAACTGAGTTTCAGTCAGGATGTCATGGGCTGTTCAGGTTGGAAGTAAAAGCTGAGGGGATGTGCACTTCTAAGTCACTCAATAGATGTATAATCTGCCCGGGGTAGTGGCTGAGTCACTATCCTTGGAGGTATTTAAAAGACATGTAGATATGGTGCTGAGGGACATGGCTTAATGGTTGACTTGGCAGTGTTAGGTTTACAATTGGACTTGATGATCTTACACGTCTTTTCCAAACTAAATGATTCTATGATTCTATAATTGTTAAGTAATGCTCGCCTTTCACCCCAAGTACTGAAATCCAGCCATAAAATTAAACGGGAACAGCTGGTCAGGGCAAGAGTTGCACACACCATGAAGGGACATCATCTGCTCCCTGTTGTGGATGGAGCAAGGCTGGGATGGAGCAACGTGCAAGGAAGAGGACTGATAAGGCCACTTGTCTGCACGTCACTTTGGCAGGGGAGAGAGACCTGTGCCCCCTGTCAAGTTCTTCTCTGCCAGACCCTCAGTGTGCCTTCCCCAGCAGATCCACGTCAGCCCCGGTGGTGGCGTGTGGCCAGCTGGCCTGCCTCCATCTGCCTGTCGCTGCCAGTCATGGGGCAGCGCTGACACCCCAGTCAGAGGAGGGGAAGAGGTGAAAGACGGTACCATTGAGCTGTTCTGCCCCCGCAGCATGGTGTGGGAGGCACAGCAAAGCAGCAGCCGGCACTCAGCTCCCAGTCACCATTCCCAGTAAATGAAGAGGAAGGAATGTGCAGGACAGCTTGCTGGGAAATTGGAATCACAGAATCACGGAATTGTCGGAGCTGGAAGGGACCTCGAGATCATGTAGTCCAACCTCCCTGCTAAAGCAGGTTTGCCGAGAGCACATTACTCAGGACTGCATCCAGGTGGGTCTTGAAGGTCTCCAGAGAAGGGGACTCCACAACCTCCCTGGGCAGCCTGTTCCAGGGCTCTGTCACCCTCACTCTAAAGAAGTTTTTGCTCATATTTGAATGGAAATTCCTGTGTTCCAGCTTGTGCCCATTGCTCCTCATCCTGTCACTGGGAAACACTGAAGAGTCTGGTTCCATCCTTCTTCAAGCCACCCTTCAGATACTTCTAAGCATTAATAAGGTCTCCCCTCAGCCTTCTCCAGGCTAAAGAGTCCCAGCTGTCTCAGCCTTTTCTCATAAGGGAGAGGCTCCAATCCCTCCATCATCTTTGTTGTGCTGCTCTGGACTCTCTCCAGTAGTTCCCTGTCTCTCTTGAACTGGGGAACCCAGAACTGGATGCAGCATTCCAGTTGTGGCCTCACAGAGTGGAGTAGAGGGGGAGAATTCAACCTACTGGCCACACTGCAATGGAAATGCAACAAATGCAACAGGGTTATGTGAAAAACTCCCTTAGGGCTATCAGACGGGTCCCATCAACTGGGAGGCTGTCAGTGATGGTGGCGTCTGCCTATCTCAAGGAGAGCCCTGCCTCCTGCCCCAAGATACCAGCCTGGGCATATGCCTCCTGCCCTTCCTCTCTCTAAGTACAATAAGGTTTTAACCACTTGCCAGCAATGTATGGGGCTTGGTAACTTCTGTGGGCACGGGAGTTTGCAACACAAACTCCCCTCTGCTTTGGGATTGTAGGTCCAAGGGCCATCAATTCTCCTGGAACCCTGTAAGCAGAGAAGGTGCTTCAGGAAAGAGTTTGAATGTCAGCCAGCAGCTCCAGCTTGTGCTGCAGGCAGGAGGAGGAGGAGAGAGTCTCATGAGCCCTCACCTCTTTTGCTGCTGAGGAAACGGGACTTTTCATCTAGCGGTGCAGATGAGGCTCTGAAACTGTTTAATCCAAGATGTGTTATCCAAAGCCTAATCACTGTGATGCCCAAGGGGTTATGAAGGAGACACCCTTATTAAAAAATGCAGTAAATACCTTCTATTTTTGTTAAGCCCTAGTAGGACAGGCTGTGCCTTGGTTCTCTGTACAAGTGAAGTCTGTCCCTTTGCAAACCCTGCCTGCATATTCCCAGCATCGACATCTTCCACTCCCTCCCTCTTGCTTGCTCCCTCTCTCTCAGATGATGTAGAGTGCCAGCAAGGCCCTCAATAGTGTCATATCTGTCCTTTTTATTCATTGCAGGGTTTATTTTTAGCTTGAAACAACTGCTTCCTAAAAATGGAGTTCCTAATGACACGGGAGCTGGACGCAGCTATGTAAGGTATCCAGGGCTTGGCCTGACAGCTTCTCCTGTCTGTCTCTTTGTTGTGAGCCCAGGACAGCAGAGTTTGCTGCTCCCCACAAGCCTTCCAGAGTTTGGGCTGATCATTAGGAAGGCAGCAGAAAGAGAAACTCAACTTGAACTTCACCTGGAGCCTTCGGTCTCCCCCTCTTCCTAAATTAAGAAGGAGGGGGACATTTACCCATCCTCTGCTGCACTCCAGGACTCCCCTATGAAGGCGACTTGCTGGATCCTGGCAGGTTTTTACCTGCTTTTCTGCTGCAAGGCAGAAGAGGGACTGAACTTCCCCACTTATGATGGGAAAGACCGAGTGATTGACCTGAATGAGAAGAACTACAAGCAGGCCCTGAAGAAGTATGATATGCTCTGCCTCCTCTTCCATGAGCCCGTAAGCTCTGACAAGGTCTCCCAGAAGCAGTTCCAGATGACAGAGATGGTCTTGGAGGTAAGTACCACTGAATATCCCAGCCAGGGTCAATATTACAGCACTGCTAGGAGCACTGGAGAGAAGCCACGGGACAGGAAAGTCAAAGGGTTTTGTGTAGGGGAGGGTGGAGCACCCAAAAGTTTAGGTTTCTTTACTTGGATTTGAGTTAGCTCCTGAATTCTGTGAAGCCTAAGGAAAAAGCCTCTATTGTGCTCTTCTGACTTGTTTTGCTGTGAAATAGTCTTTCTGGATTGCATATCAAAAACCCAGGCGATAGCGAGTAACCTTGCAAATATCAGCAACATGAACTCAGCTCAGCTGAGTGTTCCCAAATCTCAGCACAGACCTGAGTCTGTAGCTTGAAATTTTTAGATCCTTTCTCATTCTATGCAAGCCAGTATCTCCCTTGCATTCTGGATTTGGTCCAGATTTTTAAATCCTACTAGGAATAATCAGCCAAGAAGCCTTACCAAACTGTGCTGCAAATGGGTGTCCCAGCTCCCCGTCTCAAAACCCCCTCAATGATGCAGCATTAAATCCTTTTTTTTTTTTTTTCCCTGACGTTTGGTTGCCTGCTTGGAACCAGTCTGTAGCTGCTTGTTAATGCAGCCATTCACTTCTATGCTGGGAAAAAAAAAAAAAGTGCCATTAATTCTTGAGTGAAAGAATGATTAATGAATCCTCAGTGAAATAAATTGTGGCAAAAATTGTAAAGTAGATTCATAGCATTCATTCTCGTAATATAGCTGTGATCTAGGGAATCATACAGCTGCAAGCCTGGATTGTTAGGTGCTTGTTTCCTACCAGGGGCTTAGAAATAATCCCTCTTAAATAATAAACACATTTGGAAAGAAAGTGAGAATTCTAGAAGAAGTACATAAGCTTTATGTATCAGATCCAGAAAGAAAATGCATTGCACCCCTGGAGTAAAGCAAATGTGAATTAGAAAATACACTTGCTGAGAGCTAGGACCTAAGAAATCCAATGTCTAGTTCAAACTCTACTGACCATCTTAGCAAGTCTGACAAAAAAAAAAAAGATTCAAAAACTAACCAGATTTTACTCACTTGCCAGGAAACAGTTACTTGCTCCAGATGAGCAATAAAATAAAATTAGGCAAAGAAAAAGAAAAAAATAACATTGGAACTCCAGTTGAAATTTTTATGGTTGGGATACAATTGCAATGTTATTTAACAAGAAAGCTACTTCATGCTCAACAGATGGCAAGCAGTTGCTAAATAGATATCCACAGAAATCTGACAGAAGCAGGTATCTGTTGTGTACTATCATTTTTAGTCCCTGTGTCACGTATACTCGCGTTAACAATCAGCTGTGTCAAGGGTGCAGTTGCTACAATACAATCAGGCTGAAAGCTCTTATTTTGCAGGTTTTGATTCAGCAGTGAGTACATTAGCTTAGGGCTCTGGTGATTGAGTTTCTGATTGTCTCTCTGCCATGGTCTTCTTAAGTGACCTTGTGCAGGAGATTGAGGATTAGATCTGCAGGAAACTTCTCATAATTGTAGTGTTCTGGTCCACTAACATTCAGCTACCAGCTAACCATGCCACACAGCAAGCAACACTTGTGGCTTTGACCTCAAAATTTCCCAAGCACTTGCAATGCTGATTCAGTGCATGTCTCGAAGTTTCACAGTCCTCCTCTGGACTGGGAACTGCAGCAGCAATCTGACAGTCCAAGCACAAGAGCAATCTGCTGAATGAGTACTCCTTTGCCTCTGACTTGAGGGAATTAGATGGGGGGAGGGTCTCAGAAGGAAGCAGAGAAGACAGAATGTGTCTTATCCTGCATAGGATACATCCCAGAAAGGTAATAGTGCTCACAATTTCTGTAGTAACTCAACCACAGGAGCACTCATGAAAGGAGTGGGCAAGCCAAGTTGTGGCTTGCTCCCTCTTGTGACAGCCTTCACCTCCCTCACCTCAAACCATGATGTGCTGTGCTATGGGGGTCACTCAATTTGCCCTGCCAGAGCTCTTCCAGCTGTGGGAATTCACCACAGGTTCACCAGAACAGAGAGAGGGAAAGAAATACCTGCAGTGGCTCCTTGGGTGAGACGTGGAGCCATTCAGCCCAGGGTTGAATTGCCTGGGATCAGTATCCATGGAGGCAGTCAACAGCTGAGCCCAATTCTCCCATAACTTGAGCAAGAACTCAGAGCATTGAGCTGCTGGGTAGGCACAGGAGCAGTGACAGGGCCTCTCCTTCCAGCCAAATCTGGGAGAAGTTAACTCAGGAAGGCTTTATGTATCTGTAGAAGATTTGGGGCTGTGTATGCTGAAGGTCTTTTATGCCTGAAATAAGGTACCTAAGAGGCAAACACTCCAGCCAGGTGTTCCCTGCCAGCCAGTGTGGGGGGTTCTCAGCATAGGGTGCAGCTTGTAACAAGCTGCCACTGGTCCTCATCACTAGGAATGCTAAGGAGCTTTCATCCAAAACAGAGGCAGGTATGGAGCTAAGCAAAGATCTGAGCTGGGTGGTCAAGGGTTGTTATGTCCTATTGCCTAACGAACAAGAGTGTGAATGCACATGGGAGGGAATGGGGTTTAATGGATGTTAAGTCCAGAAAAAAATAAATAGTCTACCCTTTCTGTTTCTCCTACATGTACCTTATAAAAACATTATAATTCCAAAGACCAAAGACCTGAAGAAATATCTTAGACACCAAAAAAAGAGCAAGAGAGATCAGATCCAATGCCCAGGTTCCTGCAAATTTACTAGTAGAAACTCTCAGATGTGTCCAGGTAGTAGATGACATGGCACACTGTTGAAGCAAACAAAAGTGCCAGACAGTTCCTTCTTGACTCCAGACCCAGCCACCATTTCAGGCTTCAGTACATGGAAAAACACCACAGCAACAAAGCACCCAAGAGGGGCAAGATGGGTGGAGACAAGCACTCCTCCAACCTAGAAATATATTGTCCCTTGACCATGAGCATGGTTTCTTTGAAATATGAAGCTCATGGTCAGTAACAAGCTCTGACTGGGGCTTCTCCCATGAATGAAGGCATGAGGCTCTGTCATACCTGGGTCCTCTGGTGCTTACCACAGGTTGAGCTCATGTGGTGACCTTTCCTTCTTTTAGACCACTTCAGTCTCTTCCCTTCCAAGCCCTTGCTCTTCATGAAACTTGCAATAACTTTATTATGCTGAGATCCTTGCCTCTGGAAAATTTGGCCAGTAACCAGAAAAATTATTAGGAGAGGCAGTTGACAGACAAACCTGGGGGCAGAGAGAAGAGAATCACACAGCTCTCGTATCCTTAGGAAATCAAGCTGAAAACCTGACAGCACATGAATAATGAACATATTTAAGGACTTTACCAAGGTGTAACTACAAACAGCAGACTGAGGAAAAAGTGATATGATAGGAAGAATTTCCTTCCCAGGACAAAAGCCCAGCGTGTGGGACTGACTGACACTGTCAAAGCACATCAGTTGTCACCAGAACAGGGATGCCATCATTAAGTGATACTAGAGTGGGACAGCACACAGCGTCTTCAGCTCCCAGCGCCCAGGCATACTGGGGACTATGACCAGGTTGCCATGCAGCCCAGGGTCCCTTTCCAGTTTAAAAAGGGAATGGAGGTGAATCCATCATGAAACAGCCCTGGCAGCTCCTGCCATCTACACTGCTGGGTGCTACTTGGCAAGGACAAGGTCTGGAGACAACTGAGCCACTCTGGGAGCAACAGCAGTTTCTTTGGACCGTCCTTTGTGTGTGATGACAGCTCCAAGGATGGCAGTGGCAGTCCCTCAGGCCAGGGTGGAAAAGCTGGGAGCTGTTGGGTTAGTCTGTCAGGAAAACAGTCAAAGCAATGGCTGGTGATGCGGCTGCCAACTATTTTCTGGATAGGGTGGAAAAAGGTTGGGGAAGAACTGTTGTAAGACAACCCAGAGCAGAGAAAGCATGAGCACAGGTTATTTCACGGCCCAGGTTAAAGGAGTCTTCTCCTTTGCTTGCCTTTTTGCTATGACTCCACGCTGCACCACTGACTTCTGAAAAGTACCTGCAGATTGAGTGGGGAAAAGCCTCTGTGCAGGGCAATGCATAGGTAGAACCAGGCAGACTGGAGGTTAACAACAGCTATTCCTGTTCTGTGGAGATATTTACAAGAGGCCCACGTGTCCCATGAGATGAGCACAGTGAAGAAACAGGTGGAACAGCCAGGCACAAGCTACTTGTCCTAAAAGGCCTCAGCTTTAATGATGAAGAGGCAAAAGGGGAAAAGATCAAAGCAGTGAAGCTGAGAAATACCTGTTCTACTTTTCTTCTCCTCTGTAGCTTCCCTGACATAGTTTGTCCTGTCTCATACTACCACTTCTCAAATCTTCTCCCCTCTCCCTCTCATCTCTGAATCTCCTAAATACTGGGATAGTTTCACCTTCCAGTGGGCTAGCTCCTCTCTCTAGGAATCCTGTAGAATAATACTGAGTGGTGGGGTTAGGGGCTTTCCTTTCCTACTTGGGAAGCTCTCTTCAGCAACCAAGACTGTCTCACTACCATAGCAGGCTGCCCACAGCGCACTTCCTTACCCTCTCCTCTGCTGAAACTCACTCAGTTTTGGCTCCCCCATCATTCTTCCCTTGCCATCTGTATGTACATGCGATATCCTTAAAAAAAGGGGGTTGTCAAGCCCAGACATTTTAGGCCCTGTAATTCAACAGTGCCCCTGGGCTGAAAATTCATGGACACCTGTCCTAATACAGACCAGTCGGATTAAGATTAAAAGAAGAGGGACATGGTACTTCACTTTCCAGATGAGGTCTAGGATCAGCCCAGTCTCTAGCAATAGATGGCAGAACAAAGTGAAACTTCTTAACGTATTTGGCCAATTCTGTAGCACAAGGGAATATTTCTCCTATGAACCCGAGAATATAAATCCATGAGATTGCATTGCACAAGATCCTCCCAGTGCCCAACCACAGCCAGTAGCTACCTGTGGAGTGGGAGGAAAAGACAAATTTTTAATCCAGTAAAAGGCAAAGGTTAAACGGGGTGCAATGCCTGCCTCCTAGTTCACTTTAGAGCAAGGATTTCTTTTCAAGGTGGAAACTACTGCAGCTTCCATCTTAAGATGGTACAAAATCAGCTGGTTTTGAGGTAGTTCCATCCATGTGGTCTTGAAATCTCTTGGGAGCAGATGTTCCCATAAGAGTTCAGACCTATGTAATATATAGCAAAAAGTCCTTCTCTGGTTCTGATCCAGTTTAAGTCTGTGTAGGTTATCCCAGAGATTCATAGGATCCAGGAGACAAGATTCTAATTTATCCGCTCCTCTAGATAGAGTATACATATACACTTACATGTACACCTAAGCCCTTTAGGCACTATTCTCTGTTTCATAGGCTGATATTTCAGTCTTTTCCTTTGAAAATGGGCATGTTCATCAGACAGTGCCTTGACATAATTTCCTGGGCTGGGTAGACACATTGTACGAGATATATTCACTGAGTGTCACAGGAACTGTTAGGCCTCTGGGTCCCTACTCAGGTCTCCCTCTCAGGGTAAGAGACAAGGCACACCTGGATGGATGGGTATGTGCAGAAGTCTACAGTAAAAATGCCTTGTACATACCTGCAATAAAAGAGGTGTTTTGGTTTCCATGGCTACTAAATCAGTGTCTTCCACCACAGACAAGTGAATGCAAAAATAAGGAAAGAAGGGAAAGAAAAGCAAAAAAGCACTGATTACCTTGCCCTTTAATATCACGTAAGGTCTCAATTCATCAAGAGCCAGCAGAGCACTGATTTTTAGCGATAGCACTTAGGAGGACTTCATTCACTGACATGCCAATTACCAAAACAAGTTACAGAGAGCTCCTGTTTTGTATATGGGCATGTTGACATCCAGGGACAAGTATGAGATTTGCCCTTTCTGTATAACAGTGGCAGAAACAATTTCCAAGGCTGCTTTACCTGTTATTGCCCAGTTTCTTCCTTTGAAGTCCCTCTGTCAGTTGCCAGCAGTAAGTTTGGACTGGTTGCATGACCGACATCTAACATAAGACTCCACTTTCAATGCCATACCACTCTTTGAAAGGCACCTTTTTCAGCTGCTAGAGCATGACTGGAGAGAGGTGTACTGACAGCAGTTTTCAGAACAGAGACCAGCTGTAATGCCAGGATCTAAAAAGAATCGAGCTGGTCTCATTCAGAGACCCGTCTTTCATGCAAATGTCACCTGGAGACATGGCAGGCCCCTGTGAGCTTGGGTTTGCTTCCTAACACAGTGTGAGGCCAAGTCTGCTTAGGCTTTGCAGGTTTTCTTGGCCCTGAAGTGAGGAGCTCTTCTTGTTGTTCAGCTAGAGAGGAGATGTCTATCGGTGCTGAGCAAGCCCATGGGTTGCATGGAGATTCCCTCTGTGTCGCTCCTTCCTTCAGAAATGTAATTGAGAAAAAATGTTGACAATCCTAGGGACCTCTTAGGTCTCAACCATCTGGTCACACTAGTCAAGTTCCAAAAAATGTGGCCGTGGGGGTTTCCCATGCCTTCATGCTGGGTTGGTTCCTGGAAGGCAGGATCTCACTCTTGCATAATGGGGTGCCTTAGGCCCATCCTGAGTGGGAGGTCTCAAGAGGACTAGCTTGAGCTCATGCTCACCTACTCAGTGGACATGTGTGGGTTTTATCGTTATTGTTTCCTGTTCTCCACCTGAGACCTTGACATTTATCAGGAGCCTGCTTCCAGGCTGTGACAGCTGTTGCTCTGCAAGGTGGGCTGGGTATGGTGGGCCATGTGGTGCTCGCCCACCATGACCTTACACCAGAGCTTGGTCTGCCAGTGCCCTTCATCTAAATCAAACTAATCAAAGCCCGTGACTGCCCTTCCCTCATGCCTGAGCTTCATTAGTGGGGAGAGTGGAAAGGGGATATGATAATTCTCTTTAAACACCCAAGAGGGAAAAGAGCTATTTAAGCACCAAGCCTAAGGATAAATGGACTATGAATAAACCAAGTCTGGAAATTAGGAAGTCCCTAATCACCAGAGGAGGAAGACGTCAAGGGGAGAACAGCCCAACAAGTTTTACATGGACGTTGACCATGTTGTGGCAGATTGAGTGACACTGTCCCTGTTTTGATGACCAAAAAAGTCTTTTTGCAGCCTCTGTCCCTAAATAATGGGCCCCAGGCAAGGAATCCATCGCCTAGGAAAGTGACTTAGCAAGGTCCAAGTTCTCCGTATTTGCTTCCCCCTCCCCCCCCCCCGCCTTTGCACGTTGGGATTTACCTACATACATGAGACAAAAACCTTGCCCGAGGAAATAGAACAAGCAGTGATGGTGAAGAACTCAAGTCCCAAGGGGTAGCACAAAGCTGATGTTCACTCCACCCCTCCCTGTCGCCCCAGGACAACCAGTGCTCCCTCCTCAGCAGTGCTGATGGTGCTCATTCCTGCCGGCTCGCTGGCACAGCCCAGGGGAAGGCCAGCTGCTGTACATGATATGACCTTTTTCTGGGAACCCTGTCTAGCCCTGGCAGGAGATGGGATGCCGTCAGCTAGCAGACCTCTGACACCTCAAACCCTGCTCAACGGGGCTGTGTGTTTTTTAAAGCTTTCCTCAGTTCTTGTTTCTTACCCACTTGGGTAAAAGACTTTTCTTGTCCCAAGGACCGCTCCATTCCCCCAGGGTCCCCCCTTACTGATCATTCCTGCAGACGCAGGGTGGGAGCTCCTGGCTCCTGCCTGCAGCGCCCTGGGAGTTTCTCTGGAGTTTCAGAGGCACTGGCTCACGCCCACTTGGTCAGAAACTCGAGAAATCTGACTTGTTCCTGGGATCTGGAGGTGTAGGAATGACATCAGCAATGGTCTGCGGAGGTGAACAGGCTGAATATCAAGCATGCTTCCCTCCTCCAGCAGCTACTGAAAGGATCCAGCTTTCAAAGCAGCCTCTCTGAGGCCGGAAGGACAACAAGGCAGTGAGAACCTCACTATTGTCAAGGACATCCCCCAGATTATGCCTCTGGTCCCTGTTTTGCCGAAGGGGAGCTTAGCGAGTGGCCCCTGGGCACCGTCCAAGAGCCCACAGCCTGGGTCAGCACATGGATGGACACACGCACGCACGCACGCACGCATGGCCCGGGCTGTCCTCAGCGTGCCAGCTGCCCAGCTGAGTCGGCAAAACATCTGTGATGCGGTGCCAGCGGGGACTGGCTGGGAGCAGCGGCAGGTGGCCCCTGCACCCGTGGGTGCTGGGTGGGCACAGGCAGCAGCCTTGGTTTGCTCAGGGCTGGGGAGGCTGTGCCTTGGCTTACCACTCGCTAAAATTAGGGATGCCCGGTGCGGATAAAAATACTAACTATGCGAAACCTTTAGGGAGGCAGCCAAAGAGCACATCGTATGTCTGACCGTGCTGAGTGGCTGCGTGGCAATTAAAGCACTGGGGAGGCGTTCTTGGAGCATTACCTGTGAAAGCCACCTCTGCAGGAGTGACCTTTAGGTGTTCCATATTTGGGGACTTGCCTTTTAGTCCTAGGAGCAACAACTCCCTGGGAAGGCAGGTTCAGCAATAAACAGCCTGCCTGGGCAACTCAGGTGGTGGAAAAGGGCAGGAAGGTGGGACCAACGTGCTCTTCCCCTGAGTACTGCTCCCAGAAGAGCAGCTCCTCTAGTGGCAGCTGCTCAGGAGGCTTCTGCCCCTTTGACCACTATGATGGTTCAGGACTTGTAATTCACCAGTCTGAATTACACAAGAAACCAAAACGTTGCTGGTGGGGTATGCAAGAGGATGCTATAAGAGACCCCACAGCATTAGGAAGGAGAGCCATCCCCCTCTCCTCTCCAACTAACAGCACATCAGCCTCACAACAGAGAAGCCAACCGTAGCATGAAGGCATGAATCCTGCATGTGGATTCAAAACTTTTGGGGAACCACACTAGACTTTTGCCATCTTATCCTGCTGTTTCTGAAACAAAAACCTAACATTTTGGGATATAGAATCATCATAATTACATCAGCCAGATTCTGATCATCAACATAAACTGCAGCTTTCAAGACAGTAGCAGAGAAATAGTGAAGAAATGTAGATTGCTTGAGGGACATTCCCTCATCATCTACTATTGCTCTCCTCCTTGCATTGCTTGAGTTTCGTTCTTCCACCACTGAAAGCTCCCTGTGCTTAAGAGAAGTTTGCTCATGATGGCTTTCACAGAGACCCAAATGTCCTCAGCACCCTGTTTTTCAGCCTGATCACCGGGGAAAGATGAACCTTGGAGCTCCAGGCAGGTGCTAGAGAAATGAGAAGAAAATCCAGGCCACAGAGCCATAATGTCACTCCACAATGAATAACTGACTGTGCTGAGATATTCACCCCTCCCACCGCTGTTTATAACCCTCTCTTCTGGATTTTGACTGCCATTTAGCAGCAAAACTGACACCAAATCAAAGCTTGACACAATCAGTATTGTCTGCAGAGGGCATATGAGCAGGGACAGGCAGCTGGTCACAACTCTGCTGTTCTGTAACCTAGCATTTCAGAATGACCCTGTGGATCTTGTTTAATCTCCCAAAACTTCCCAGCATCCCATGTAGGTTCAGATAGGTGTGAAGCTCAGATGTTCCGCCATGGAGAGTTGCTTCTTTCCATCCCCATTATTCAGATTGACTGCAATTGTTGACACCGTCCAAGAAGAGGTTGTGCTTGCTTATTTGGTGGTACTCAAGCTTCACTTCGTGCTGGCACCTCTCACACATCCTAGAGGGCCATGCACCCAATCCAAGTATGGCTGTTACCTGAGGGAGGTGGGAGGCGTAAGGAGTGCTCTCAAACTCACACCTCCTTTTCCCGAGGCTGCACAGGACACAGCTTGTGATCCTGTGGCTAGAAAGTGTGCATTGCAAAGGTTTCGTGAACAGGAGGGCTGCAAACTGTGCATGGGGTATGAGCTTACAAGCAACTGTGGTCTTTGCTCGTGGTCTAAGCCAGCTTTGCCTGCCCAAAGCTTCTGTTGTACCTCAGAGACTACATGACCGGTTTGGTGCACATCATCCAGGGCAGTTTCTCCCCTCCACCTCCCCAAGCTACATTACTCACTATAGCGACAAAGACAGGGGCCCAGGCTGGCCAAGACTTCAAGTGGTACGAATTTAAAGGAAGGAGGAGGAGTGGGAGGAGGAGCGGGTGTGTTCTTACATTACAGCTGCCTCTGTCCCAAGGTCTTGAGCCAAGAGGATTGTCAAGATTAGAAACATTATCTGCATTCAAATCCCACTAGCATTATGGAAACAGAAAATACTGTAAGGAGATATATAAAAGCTTGATACTGTAATGAGCAAGAGGCAACTAGCCAGGCTGCTGTGCCCCTGGCATACTCTGTATTTTGTTGCCTTATGGGGTTCAAATAGAGGTGTGGGAATATGCCCTCATCTAAGCACTGGCCAGACTGGAAAGCAAGGGCAGGAGCAATGTCTAGCTCCTGCAAAGCTGGCCCTAGAAAAAGCCATAGCAGATACTGACACCCTTCCCCACAGTGGAAAAAGCTCCCAAGAGTCTCATGTTGCATAAAGATTTCCCCAGTGCTCTGCAGATGGGCACAGGCTGTATCGCTCACCTCATTATCTCATTAGCATGGAAGTCACACACCGTTGTATGCCTTCTCTTGAGACAGGCTCTCCAGAGGAACATCTCCAAACACTCATACCCACGGGATATATACCTCCTGAAGATGGTCTTTCTAGATGCAGTTGCACAAGCCTTGCCACACCAACAGGCACAACTCCAGCACCACTGTGACCTTTTTTGCCTCCTGAGCCCTAATGAACTGCACACTCCCACACCAGGAGGCTTTTATCCTGACACCCACACTTTCTAGACCTGTTTGTTCTTTCCCAGCACGCTCCCATGCTGACAGCTACACGGCTGCACCCTCACCTCTCCAAAAAGCAACCTTGTGTACACTGCAGGCTTACATACATTACTCCTGATCAATGCATTCTCTTTCACTAATGTCCCCACTCACACTCACTTGTCTGTAGCAGGTGTGGCAGCCTCACACAATGAAGGCACATTTCTGAGCTGCTTCAAACACCCCCAAGAAACCCTAACCATTGCCTGTGTGTCATCACCAGGAATCAAGAACTATTGGTCTTAAACTGCTTTGACTTTTTATCTCTAGTGTTTTAGCTCTGGTCACAGTGCAGCCAGAGCCTCAACGGTTGGCTCTGAGAAAACTCTTGCTGCTCTACACAACTGACAACAAGTAGGTAATTGCTGACAGTGTCCCCCAAAGCTGGCGATTGTACAGGCTCCATCCCTTTGTCCAGTAAGGGCAGATCCCTATAACGGGAAACAGAAAACATCTTTTCTCATTACTGCCCATTTGCGGATGCCTAGGGAGCTCACAGGAGGTGTCCATCTCTCCCTGTGTTACCACGTACTAGCTGCTCTCAGCTGCTCTACCATGGATATCTGTGGCCTGAGCCAGAAGATGGGATGCCAGACTGGTCAGATCAGCGCTCAGACGCCTTATTAATGGATGTGCAAATAAAACCACTGTTCTGTCCTGTTCAGGCAGTATCCCCTGTAAGCATGAGTCCTGAACATGCAACCTCACCTTCGTTTCAAAGCACTGGCAAAGAGAAGGAAAGAGCAGTGAGCCCACGTGTTTCCTGCATATCATAGAGCATCCTTTTTGCCTCCTATGGTGGCATTTCCCCCTAAAGACAACAATCCAGGTAGCCACAGAGGGATCAAGATTACAGTGATGCTATGATGGTTGGTGGAGAATACGTCCTTCTGGAGGGGTTCAGGACAGGCTTGAGGATGTGTATTTGGTGGAAGGGGAAGACAACCATGTTCTTCATCACTCCCCTTTGCCCAAACAAGGTCCCTGAGACCTGACCACCAGGGTGTCTGCCATCTACACCAGGATTTTGGGGAAGGGCTAGATGCTGCCAGTGTGGGCAGCTGGTTGGCCTCGTGATGCCCAGGGTACAGGCCCGGGGGCTGCTCTACCATTTTTGCTCCCTGATGCCTTTAATTGTTTCTTGTTCTTGCAGTGGCCAGGCACAGGGGGAGGCTATTTATAGCAGGGGAGCCAAGGGCCTGCGTGGCCATGGGAGCAGTACTGCTGAGTGACATTCAAACCAGCTTTGAGGCTGGGGGGTGTGCCAAAATGGGTCCTGGGGGAGAGTGTTCCTCATAAATCAGTTTGCCATCCTTCTGGCCACTTTTCTTCTGCCCCCCTCCAGCCTCCCACCACCAAGTGCAGGCAGCTGTGCCCTAATAGGGACATTCCTGTCCCAGAGGCTTCTGACCCCTTGTCCCCATCACCCCTGCTATTCCATCAGGGTTGGGAGGGAGGACAGCAACAAGACCATCAGCACCAGTAGCATTTGTGGAGCAGGGAGGGAGAGAGAAGACGTGGGGGCTCTTACAGCTGCTTGGTGGTCTCAGAGCATCATTACCGCCTTGTAGGGTCCCTGGCATGCTTGTGGTGAGGCTAAGTCAGTCATCTGGTGGGTAACAGGACTCATTTCCCAGGGACACTGCAACTCTATGGAGCCTGTCTGGAATTCACAGGGTCTCACCCGGGGCCGCTCCCACTGCGGGGCACTTGCAGAGCGTCTCTCCTTTCCTCACATATCTATTTTCACAAAACAGGCAGGAACTTGATATCTTCAAGAGGCCCCTTAGTCAAAAGTGGTGGGAATAGGAGGCAGTGGTTTCCAAAGCTGCGAGGAGTCAAATGCAAGCGTGGCTAGGATTAGATTGATTTCTTTAGGAAAAAGAGGGGACCAGGAACTGGGGAGTGACAGAAGCCTGGAGAAGGGACCACTTTTGCCAAGCCAGGAGTCTCTCTGCTTTATTTGGGACCCAGCTTTGGCCACCCCATCATATGTATGAAGCTAACATAAGGCTGCAGTGCCCTGCATCCCCTCCAATTTGCAGCCACTGCTGTCTGGTACCAAGCACTTTCAGAGTTCCCATGTTTGTGGTGCCCACATGTAATGTTGCCCTCAGAAGCCCACTGGGGCACAATGGAGGAGACAGCTTCTGCTTTGTGTTGGTGGCACAGGTCTTTCTCCCAACCATGCCCACTGTTTTTGTGTCCCAAATTTAGCCAGGAGCCTTCTGCCTATGCCCACGTGTCAAACAGCAGTTAGCAGCATGTGGTATCACCAGCAAACTCGGTGCTGTGGCACAGTGGGAAGAAACCCAACCCTTGTGACCTCTGGGCGGCTTTATCTCAGAGGTGAGGAAGCATGTGATGTATCTCACCCATTGGTGCTGCCTGAAAGCAGAATATGGGTCACTTATGTCTGTCATACCATGTTAGCTGGACATGATGCCCTTTAGCTACCCTATGGTGCTAATGCCACTAACATTGGACTCTCTGGTTCCTCCCACAGCTGGCGGCTCAGGTCCTGGAGCCCAGGAGCATTGGCTTTGGAATGGTAGACTCCAAGAAGGATGCCAAGCTTGCTAAAAAACTCGGTGAGTCCCATATCTGATATTTCTGGTATAGCTTGGAGAGGGTGTTGGAATGATGCCCAACAGTCAGCCCCATAGAAGATAGACAAATCCTTGTCACCAGGATGGAGAGAGTGATGCTGGCCATTGCTAACCCCAACATGTGCTCTATCAAGTGGGGGGGCAAGGGTGAGAGAGGTGAGACAGCACCCTTCCAGCAAAAAGTTTCCTGGCTGAGAGTGCCAAAACAAACCCCAAACAAATGGAAAAGAAAGCCAATTCATGACATGGTGGTGACACAGTAAAAGCTCGCAACTTGCTGAGCAGAAACTCTAGGTAGGTGTCATGGAGTAATCCCATGCTCTTCCTTTACAGAGAATGTTCTGACACAGTGGTGTGAAACCAAATCCTGCAGGAATATCACATAGGCCCCCAAATGACCCCAGCCCCATGGCAGAGTGACCCCCAGCCACTAATGGGGAAGCCACAGCCTTGAAATGGTTTGGCAGCCAGGTGCCAACCCTTCCTGACTTGTTCCCCTGAACAGAAGAGAAAAACTCCTGCAGAGGTGAAGGGTTGCTGCACTGACCACCCTGGAAATAGCTGCCTTCAGGGGCAGGCGATTCCTTCATATTTTACCCACAAAGCATATAGAAATACTATGACACATAAATAACAGCACACAAATATACCACTAGACTTAAGGTCAGAGACTGTTCAAGCATACTGGACTACAATTTATTTCCTAAATTAGAGTCTAAGTGCTCTGGCGGAAGCTGAACTTCAGAAGCTGGGAGCTTCTGAAAGAACAAACTATCAACTGCCTTTACCTGTGGTAGTCTGTTGTCAATGCATTGCAGGAGCTTAGTGCTGGTGATTTTGGAGCTGCCACTCAGATTCTGCAGCAACCAGTCCTCTGTCCAGTGATACACCATTCAAATCTGCCAGCCTGCCATCTGTGGCATCTCTACCATAGGTTTCTAATCCTTTTGCCGTGCCTATCCAAGCTGCAGAGAGTTTGAAGCTCACTTTAGCTTCCAGTTCACTCTTTATGTTAACTTAGTTCAACATTCTCTGGGCAGAGAGCAGAGCCTGCATAAAAAAAAATTCTTCCATCTACTGTCAGGTTATTCAAATCTGGGGTGTCAGTTAGACCCCAGTACTGCAATACACAAGTTCCTAGTACAAAATTTTTCCAACTGAGGCCAAACTGTGACCTGAACAAAAAAGTGCTTTCTATGGGAAGAAGCTAACACAAGTTCTGGCTGAGATCTGTCCCTTGTGCCATGAAACATCAGTCAGGAAATTGCTAGAGTTGGTTGAATTGAACCAACCCCGAGGTTTGGCAGCTGTGTTTTCCCAGGAGGTGTTGCTAGAATGATAAGCAAGAAACTCTGTGGTAAAAGTGCTTTTAGTGACATGTTGACCACATATCCTGGCTTCAGCTGGAAAGGAGTTAATTTGCTTTCTAGTGATTCCTGTGCTTCCTATCTCCTTCTTCCAGGCTTGGTCGAAGAGGGAAGTCTCTATGTCTTCAAGGAAGAGCGGTTGATTGAATTTGATGGGGAACTGGCCACGGATGTCTTGGTGGAGTTTCTCTTGGATGTAAGCACAGATAACCAGAGCTAGATAAAGCCTATTAGAGACGATCTTGCAAATACTCACTTTGGTAAAAAAGACGGGTTTATCTTTATTTGAAAGTGGACTCCTATTTGCTACACACTGGTAGTGATGACATTTGCCAACTTCCCAAACTTTTGTCTGACCATGAGTTCCCAGGAAAGCTGGTATATTTCTATGCCACCGGCCACTTATATCTTAAAGATGTTTTGCTCTCCTGTTTATGGAATATTTGATTGGAAACAAGCAACAACCCCATGTAACTGGCTGCTTGTCACCTACCTCAGTTAGCAATCCGGTGCACAAGCACTTTGCCATCTGCAAGATCTTTCACTTGTTTTATTTATTTATTAAAAAAAAAAAAAAGATCCAAGAAGTAGTATTCTCATAGAGTGACTAAAAGAGTTCAGTTCATTTGAAAAGGTATACACTGCAAACTATTTGCCCATGTCCAGACACAGTCACACAAACAACATAGTGTACTACTGCCTCTTCAGTGAACTTACCAAATTGCGCTGCCATAAGCTAAAGAAGGTCAAGGCCCTCGGAGTTAATGCTCTCAGGTCATTTTGTGCACAGGCACAACTATGAACTCACCTTCATGCCTATATGCAAAAGAGATGCCAACTCCTTCATCAAAGTGCTACACTTCCCTCCACATTTCATTCCAACGGCCCAGAAACATGGTCTTTGCTCTGCAGTGAAAACATTTTGCAGCGGCTCAGCTTTCCTTTGAAAATGAGGCTCCCTTTATGGGCAGCCTTGCAATAATGCAGATAAGGAAGGTAAGGCAAGCAGCAGAGCCAGCAGGGCTTTTTTCCCAGGGTGGCAGGTTGCCTAAACAGTGACCTGCCATGCAGAAGTGTCAGTGGCAAAAGGCGTGTTTGGGGAATAGAAACAGCGTCCTAGGACCTCAGCTCTCCTACGGCAACACATCTGTGGCTGCATGCATTAGGTACGGTGGCCAAGACACATATAAGTGGTTTCAGGGACAGAAGTGGGCATCTTGCCTCACCCAAGAGGACATTGCCAAAGCAGGGCATTGCTGCAACCCTATCAGTGGTGGGACCACTTATTCCTGTGGCTCAGGCTGCTACAGCAGCTAGGAAGCTGCCCATGCTGCTCTGGACACAGCAGAGGCACAGCCACACACCCGAGCATCACTCACAAGGAGTGCAGCGTAAAGCAGTTTGTGAGGCTTGGTTTGCTGTGCTCTGCAGTATGCCACTGAAAAATCATGTTCTGGGAACAAAGGAATAGAGGAAGGATTTCTGTTTGTGTGCTTTCCACTCAAGAGAGAAAATACCCAGCAAAGCAGGGAAATAAAGCCAAACATATCTGTGGTGCCTGGGCAGCCTGCTCTCAAAGGAGAACAAACCCAGAGGTCCTCTACTCCTCTATAGGCTGTAAGGTGACCTGTCTGCATTTTTTTTTTCCTAATGAAGCCACACCTAATTTACATCAGTACAGCTGGGCAAAATAATCAGACCGAATCTTTTCACCAGCAGTGATTAGTTAAGGAAACAAGAACAAATTTTAGACTAAGAACAGGCTGAAGTGGCAGATAGGTCTTCTAACTTCCTCATCAACGCTGTTACATGTGTGGGGCCAAACTATGGGTTTAACCCATTCTGCTTAGGATGATTAGCCAAAGAAAATTCACATCGACTTTCCGCTGCTTCAAAACATTGTTTGGGCACACTGTAGCATGCTAGTTTTAATGTTTTATAAAAGCAAGTTCTTTGCAGTAACCTCTTCCAGCAAATCACACCTAAGAACAAATACGTCCATCACACAGAGAAACTCAGTCTCCTTACCAGCCCCTTTCAACTGCTCTCTTTTTCCCAGCTGCATTAAAGCCAGTAGCAATTGCTACCCCTTACCTCACCTCACAGCAGGTCCCTCAGGATCCATTTGGGTTACCCAGTCCTCTCTCAGCTTCCCTCTCGATGCTTCAATCTGTGCAGTGAACCTACTAATGACTCTCTCTGAAGGTGACCCGCATCTCTCAGTTCGTCACATTAAGGCAGAAAGCACTAAATAGGTCTCCCAGCAGCAGAGAAATTGGGTGACCTCTTTCGTCCTGCTTAGGCTGCTAGTAACACACCCTGCCAGGCATAGGTTGGTGCTGCAAATTGTTGCTTTATCAAATGCATTTGTCCTGGCAGCTGCTAGAAGACCCTGTAGAGATCATAAACAGCAAGCTGGAGCTTCAGGCCTTTGACCAGATTGATGAGGAAATCAAACTCATTGGCTACTTCAAAGGAGAAGACTCCGAACGTAAGAGGTTCCTCATGGGGCTTGGAGCCTGGCTGGGTGCACTGGGGGCTGGGCATTGGTTCTTCTGCATGGACATTAAGGGTGTGGGGTATATGGCAGGCTGCGACAGTGCCAAAGTTGCTGGAGGGTGAGGTGGGGTTGCAGGCAAGTTTCTGCTGTTGTTATGCATGAACCTATTCCTGTACCAACAGTGGTGACTCTTCTCTTGCCAGCAGATACATTGCAGAAGGGGGCAGTTATCCAGGATGTCTGGAAGAACTTGTCTACCTCACCCAAAATCAGCTGAGGTTACAGTTACATTGAGTGAATGCCTAAAGGGAGCAAAGCTCTCCCTCTTAGGAGCGGTGAACCCAAAAGGTCAAAGAAAGAGGAAGGAGGACAAAGGGAAAGAGGGGGACATATGTTAAACACTAACTTGGCAAACATACAACAGTGGTAAGCAGTGTGCCTTAGGGCAGCCTGGCAGAGGCACTGACCTGCTTCTTCTCACTGAACCCCAAGACTGAGAGGAGGCTGGTCCCATACCCTGGAACATGTGCAACTTGGGGACCATTCCAGGCAGAACCATCGGCTTTCAGGAGCCTTGAGAAACCCTCACCTGAGTCTCTCCCTCACAAGCACCAGCAGTCTCCTGTGTCAGCCTGGAGTGCTCTCCCTGCTCTGTGTGCCCCCACACGTCCTAAGGGTTTGTCTTTAGCAAAAGACAATACCTTATCTGGATGAGCAACATATCACCAGGTCTGCTGCACTGCAACAACCCGTCCGCCTCTCCCTTCAGCTTTCTTACCCGCTCAAAATGGGCTGCCGAGCAGCTCAGGCAGGGCCCCTTATACTGGTCAGCAGTAAGTATTTTGAAGAACAATGGGAAATACCTGCTATAAAGAGCTCTCATCAGACTGAGAACATCCTTCCAGACCCCAGCTGAAGACCTGATGCTGGTGACAGTAAACATGTACCTTGTTCCTGTCCCTTCTCCTGCAGCAGGAGGACTGTGCCTAATGATGCTTGGTGACTGTTAAGGGAACGGCAGCAATCATTGATGCTGGAGCAATGCCATACATTTCCCAGCTGCTGACTTCATCCCCAGTTAAGCATGGCATGGTGGGATCTGTAGTATTCCTGAGTGCTGTGCAGCTGCACATGTGTCCTTTTCACTCCACATGAAACGGTCCTTGTTTGTAAATCCTAAAAGGGTGGAAGAAACATAGTGCTGTTATCTGATGTATTTTGCAATAAATTTTATCTCTTCTTCCCTAGTGCCTTCTGTACTGATCAGAGTATGGACAGCTGCCTGTGAAATCTTTTTCATTCCTCTTTTCTCCTTCCAGATTACAAAGCGTTTGAAGAAGCGGCTGAACACTTTCAGCCCTACGTCAAGTTTTTTGCCACCTTCGATAAAGGGGTAAGCAATCACGGACCTCACTGTGGGAGCTCATAGCCTCCACCACCTGCTTTTCAGAAGCTCAAGATGCTCCCAGATTTAATATATGCCTCCAGCTTCTTATTTTCAGTATTCCTGTAATTTGTGGTATTGGTGTCCACATTTTAATTAGGCCCTGTGGTGTTCCCCAGGGCTCAGTTCTATTTAATATTTTCATCAATGATCTGGATGAAGGGATTGAATGGACCCTCAGTAAAGTTGCAGATGACACCAAACTAGGTAGGATGGCTCTCCAGAGGTATCTGGACAGGCTGGATCAATGAGTTGCGAGGCCAATGGGATGAGGTTCAAAAAGGCCAAGTGCAGGTTCCTGTACCTGGTTCAACAACCCCATGCAGTGCTACAGGCTTGAGGAAAAGTGGCTGGAGAGAAAAAAGCAGAAAAGGACCTGGAGGTGTTAGTCAACAGCTGTCTGAATATTAACCAGCAGCATGCCCAGGTGGCCAAGAAGGCCAACAGCATCCTGGCCTGTATCAGGAACAGTGTGGTGAGCACGACTAGGAAAGTGATTGTCCCTTTGTACTTGACACTGGTGAGGCCCCACCTTGAGTACTGTGTTCAGTTTTGGGCCTCTTACTACAAGAAGGACACTGAGGTGCTGGAGCGGGTCCAGAGAAGGGCAACAAAGCTGGTGAGGGGTCTCGAGCACAAGTCTTATGAGGAGCGGCTGAGGGAACTGGGGTTGTTTAGCCTCAAAAAAAGGAGGTTCAAGGGAAACATTATCGCTCTCTACAACTACCTGAAAGGAGGCCGTAGCAAGGTGGGGATCAGTCTCTTCTCCCAAGTAACAAGGGATAGGACAAGAGGAAACAGTCTGAAGGTTTAGATTGGATATTAGGAAAAATTTCTTAGTGGTGGAGTCACTATCACTGGAGATATTTAAAAGATGTGTAAAAGTCGTGCTTAGGGACATGCTTTAGAAGTGAATTTGGCCATGCTAGGTAAACAGTTGGACTTGATGATCTTAAAGTTCTTTTGCAATGTAAATGATTCTATGATTTTATAAAAGACCATTGTTACAGAGCGGAAGCAGGTCCTGAGTTCAGAAACCAGCCCCATTAGGTTTGCAGGATCTTGACTCTGGCCTTGCTCTGCTCTGGTGCTTGAGACCAGTAGTGTAGAGATCATCAGCCTTTTCTTAACCAATAGAAGATTCATTCATACTTTGTTGGCTACCCCTAAGAGTGCACGCTCTGGAAGAGAGCAAGCACCTTGACCCAAGCTCTGCCACTGGGAGAGACTGTGAGTAGGCAAAGAGGCCCATCAGGCTCACTCACCTCTGACCATCTGCACTGCAACAGGTTGCTAAGAAGCTAGGTCTGAAGATGAACGAGGTGGACTTCTATGAACCATTTATGGATGAGCCTGTTCACATCCCCGATAAGCCTTACACAGAAGAAGAGCTGGTTGAATTTGTGAAGGAGCACAAAAGGTACGTAGCATACAGGATGCTCCTGGCCATGGGAAGTGGGTAAAGGTGTCCCTCATCACAGGCTTGCTCCTCTACGGCATCTCTCTCAGTAAAAGTTAGGATGATGACCGCCTTTTGACTGGTCTTTTCCTAGACCCAGAGGTACAAGTAATGTGCCACAATCAGAGCCCATCACCATGGGACTGACAGCATGGCTTCCCTCCTTCTTAATCCTTCCTCAAAGAGCAGGGAGACTTGCAGGCAGTGAAAAGTGGAAACCTTGTCCTATTTGCCCATGCTTCCAATTTAGATCTGTACAGAAGATGATCTTCTCCAAGGCCTCTCAAGCCAAGTCCAAGTTCTGTCCAGTCTCCTCCTCCCCCAAAACAGCTTCACTAATGGGTATATCCCTTTCCTGATGTCAGATATGTTTCTTAGGCAGCTTCTGAGCTTAGACCAAGCTTGGAGGAACTGTGCTGGACTAAGAGGCTTCTGCTGACCACATGTGCAGAGAGGAAGCCACTGCTGTTATGGCTGTCCTAGTCCTCATCTGAAAAGCACCTACAATGTTTGATCAAGTCAGCGGGAGCTGTGGGTGCTCTGTGCTTTTTGCAGTCAGGCTTATTGCACAGCTGTTTAGGAACTCGTCCACCAATACTCTGGAAGCAACTGGAAAGGCTGATCCCATCTAAAAGCACAGGGTTAAATATAAGGTCATAACTACCTTTGAGGTGCTATATTTTTACACCCTTAAAAATACAGCAGAGGATGGTCACACAGGCTATCTGCTGCTCCTGCAACTGCATTTCCCAGCAGACATTCAAGGAACCAGAAAAGAATTCAGTACAAGCAGGGTCATCAATACTGTTAGGGGAGCCCAAACTGGGCTGAGCTGGAGGTTACTGTTCACACACAGAGGGTTCAGAGGCAGGAGATCATCTTTGGAATCTGCAAGTCACCAGACTTGTAAACAGACCTCTGGTTTTTCCTGAAATATGAAGGGGTCCACTATCTCCCATGTACTGACGTGTCATTTTGCTGACCTCCTGGACTTCCTGACCTCAGTCCTTCCCGTCTTTCTTCTCAAGCTCTTTCTATAGTCTGCTAAGTGCTAGCCTAATAAGGCAAGCTCTGCACTAGCAGAAAACTGCAGTGGAAACCCCCCACGTCTTACATCATTCAAGTTGCTATGCTGTGCTTGGTGGGAGCTAGGGTTTGGGCCATATATTTTGCAAGTGCCAAGGCTCAGAAGGGAGTTAAATGGAATCTCATGAAACTGGATGCCCGAAATCCCTAACCTGCCAAGATTCTGCCATGGCAGGGGTAAAAACCCTGGGGTGACAGTGAAACATTCCCAGTGGTTAATAGTGAGCCTTACAGAGCAGAAATACTTCTTTCTGTCTTGCCACCAGTATAGGACCTAAAGCCAAAGGCTGGAAGTGGAAATGGTCAGACACAGAGATGATTAGACCTGTAGAGAAAAACAAGGTGACCTCAGCAGTTGCCGTGTGCTGGTTCCCCATAGAAAACTCAGCAGGATCTCCTGCTCTGCAGGAAGGTGTAGAGGACCACTTGCCTCCTTATTCTCACACAACAGACATTCTCACTTTCACCCCACCTGGCAAGCATGGGCTATCCCTCCGCTGGGGTTCAAAGCCCCGCTGCCACCTCTTCTCCATCCTGCCGAAGGAGCCCCACCGTATCACTGGGGAAAGCTCCCAGTGCTCAGCAGTTTCCAGGCTCTTTGGCATGTTTTAAACAGTCCCTCTGAACAGGACTCCCTGCTGCCTTGCCCAGGCAGGCTTCACCACCTCTTTCTCCAGCCCTACGTAGAAATGGGGATTTTCAAGGCAGGAGCTGAATCGGGTGACCGGGAAGAGCCCGTATGCATCCTCCTGGCTGATGCTTCCCCGAGCAGCTGCTTCAGGCAGTGGTGGGAAAGTTCATCCTTTCCCAAGCAGGTCAGGAAGCCAGTGTTCTGCACAGTGGGGTGACTCGTCCAAGGTCAATAGTTGTCTGGCGGGGCATGGTGTCTGGGCGCTGTGACTCCAAGGTCGCAGCCCAGATTTTGCAGTGCCTTGCACAAATACAAATGACAGGATAGTTCGTCTGCCCATGGCAAGAGGCCTCTGGGTTTATGTCTGTTTCACATGCAAAATGCTAGCGGTGGACACCCCCCACCTCTGGCCCCATTTTCTGTGACTGTGGCTAAACCTGGGGGGCTGAATTCCGCTCCCTCTCATTCACCTCAACCCCACTTACCTCACTCCCTCTGGCATTGGGGAATAACCAGAGTAAATCTTGAGTAACTCAGCAACAAACAGTATGTGTGGGTGTGATCAAATCCTTCTTGCCAAATTTCCTTTCTCTAAGCCACCCTGAGAAAATGGCTAGGGAAAAGTAACTTGAAAGCCAGAAACAAGTACATAATATTCATTCACCGGATACAAACTCCAGTTTCTGTCAATCAGCAATGAGGAAACTTGCTGGGTCAAAAATTGAATCCCTGATCTTGTGCTTAGCAGCTATTTCTTTGTTATATTTTTTTCTTTTTATTTCTATAGCATGTTTTACCTCATTTCTATCTTGATGCTGAAAGCATCTAATTGTAATGAGTTCAGCAGCTACATTATGCTTTGCATCAAAAGGACATTTCTATTTGTGAGGTTTATACCTGCGACTTAATTAATCAGTCTGTGCATATTAGCTCTTGTGTTATAAGGAGCAATGACTAGCCATTCCCTGTTTCACTTTTTTTTTCCCACTGCTTCTGATCCTTTAGACCCCCTGCCAATATCCTCTTCGTTCGCCTCTTTTACAAGATAAAGAATTCTCATCTACTTAATCCACCCCAAACAAAAGTCATTCCATACCTTCATTTACTACTTCCATGTTTCCATGTCCCTTTTTCACTTGTCCCATATCATTTCTGCAATAGAATGACCAGAACCACAAATACATTTACTGTGGAAGTATATAACATAGTTGTCCATTGCTATAATAGCATGATGTGTTTTCCCAGCTCTTTGTAAACTTCTTTTTGCCTTTGGAACTGATGCTTTCTCAATTTGTAACACCTGGGCCCCTTTCCTGAGAGGCAATAATTAATTATAACTAATTTAGAACCTGTTGTTGCACCTGTATAATCAGGATTGTTTTTCTGCAAGTGCCTTACTTCCTACACGTACCATGTAGACTTAATTCTCAGGAGATCCCTCTGTATCTCCTTATAGTCAGGCCTGTGTTGGTCATCTGAAGAAGTGGAAATGCTAAGGAAATGCTGTCCTCTTCCTATTTTGCATCTTTTTCAGATTATGTGAGAATATATTATGCATATCATCAAGCTAAAGCATATGCTGTGAATCTTAATTGGTTGATTCCTTCTGTCATGAAAACTGACCATTCATCTCCACCCTTCATCTTCCAATGTCATTAATCCACAGGAGGGCATCTCCTCTGATCTCGTCTTAGTTTCTCTGAGACCCTTTAGTAAGGGACCTTGACCAATGGTCCTCTGAAGGTAGCTCACTGCATTGACCAGCACATCTTTGCCCACTCCCTGATTTGCTCCAGGAACTCCAGCAAATCCATGGCCACGATTTTCCTCTTAAAGGCCATGCGTCTCTTGTCCTATCATTTCACATTCCTTCAAATGTCTGTTAACTCTGCTTTTTCTGGTAGCACCATGTCCATAAGGAACTCACTGTTCCAGATCTGTGGCTCCTCCGTAGCTGTTAGGAACCTCTAAAAAGTGCTCATTTCCATCACTCTGGTTGCGAGGCAAACCAAAATGACAGGTTACATATCTCACTGATGCCACCTGGTCCTGGAAACATGCTGCTACTCCCTTTCCCAGTTTGTTCTAGGACTTCATTGACCAACACTTCTCTTTGCAACAGCTCCTGGGGCTGGGAGGAGGACACCCACTCTGCTAGGGTAACCTCCACGAACAAGAGGGAGCAGAGGTGCAAAGGATTACTTGTGCTTGTCTGCTATGGCCTTGTGTTCCTCGAGTGCCCTTTTAACACCTCAGTCACCTCTCATCCTGCCAGGCTCTCTAACAGGCTTCCTGCTACGGATGTGTCTGAAAACATTTATTAATCTTTTTTTGTGTCCTGTATGAACTACTTCTCAAAAATATTTGCTTTGGCCAGTCTTATGGTTTAAATTTTCTTGCCAGTAGCTATGACAATCTGAATTTTGCCAGAGGTTTGTTCTGTCTTCTTCGCTTCATCAGAGTTTGGAAGGATTTTTAAGGTGGAATTACGCTGGGTTAAAACCAGGAGAAAGAGGGGAGCAAAGCTCAGTAGGAATGTTCCAGGGACTGCAACTTACAAGTGATTAGGTCACCTCATGCTCTCAGCACAGACAGAACAATCTGCCATGTGTGGGACTAATTCACCAGCGTATCCCAGCACAGAGAGGCTTCTCATCTTCCCAAGCACAAATACTGTCCACAGTGACTCCAGTGGGGGCAAGGGCAGGGTTTTATCCCCATAAATAAAAACATAAGTTGACCTACTATGCCTTTGTGCTTGCATTAAAAACATTGTGGCCAAAAGCACTGACTCCAGCCACCAACCGAATGAGCTACAGTGACCTTTGCCATGATACTGGCAGCATCATGTGTGATGGTGCTGGATATGTCCTCAAAGAGTGTTTCTGTCTTCCTTTCAGGGCCACCTTGAGGAAACTGCGCCCAGAGGACATGTTTGAGACGTGGGTAAGCAATGTGGTGGGAAGCCTTGCGTCTCCTTCCAGCTTCCAGCAAGAAAACACTGCTTAAGAGCTTGAGCCTCTGGCTGGGCAAAACATTACCTTTCCTTCCTTGCAAAGCCACTTTGCCTCGTCTGAGAAGAAGGGAAAGCCTTGGATATGATGGCCAGTGCCTGAGTTCAAAGGGTGTGCTCAAATGCTTTGCTCAACAGTGGTGGACAGCTGAGCTGCGTCCTGTTTGCTCCACAGAGGGAACAGGAAAAGTTAACCGAGTGTGCCAGGCAGGTGTTGAGCCCTCTCTAATGGCCATGAAATAGCTCTGGAGAGCATCCTTCCCGAGAGTGGTCTATCTATCTTGGTGCTGGTGGTGGGGTGACCTCAGTGGCCTGCTCCATAGACTCATGGAAATTGTAGTGGGGCAGTCATACAAATCAAAAGGCAAAGCGAAAGCAGGCAGTTCAGATAATTATATAGCTTACAGCGCAAATTGTGCATTGATTGCACTTCTCATGGTGTGAGCAAGCTGCAGGTCAGTGATTGTGAAGAACTAACCAGCGGTTTGGCACTGATCACCCACAGAGGACTCTCCTGGTCTGCAAGTGCAGGGGAAAAGAGGAAGAGTGAAAATGAAAGAAAAATCACGTATAACAAATTATCCCTTTGCTGTGAATGAGCACGATGTTAATAGCCAGTCAGGGACCTTCTAGTGCCAGCTGAATGCTGAAAAACAAAGCTGAACAAGCACTTTCCTTCAAAAAGCTTGGCCCATTTATAACAGCATTCAGTTGCCTCCTTGTTTGGCTGTGTAACATGAAATGCTGTGGGACTCTGAAGCACCAAAAACCTTGGGAGTCTTTAAGACAACAAGGCAAGAGGTAATAAAACTGAAGCAGGAGTTATGAGTCACTTAGGCATGATCGCTTTTCATTTTCTTTTGAAATACAGATTCTGTACAGAAGAGAGCTTCCTACATCCACTGAAGTCCCTCAAAGTTTTTTCATGGGGCTTCAGCGAGATGCAGATTTCACACGCCATGGTTTTGCTTTCATGCTGAACATATTCTAAAATAACCTCAGGAAAATGTGAATTGCCAGCAGTGGGATGTTCACTTTAGCAGCTGACTGGGAAAACAGAGCTTGCTTTCACTATGGGCAGGGAACTCGTACCAACAGGTGACAACAGGCTGCATTCTGATCTTGCCACAAGTTCAGAACATCTCCAGTGCCTTCCCTGGAGTTACTCCCAATTTGTTTGCTGTCTTGGAGGTCAGAATTTAGCTATATTATATATATTATAGCTATATATATATATATATAGCTATCACATATGTTGGGTTTTTTTATTTTTTCTGTTTGACAATGCTGTGGGCAAATATGGAGAAAAAGCAACAGTATAGATTTTTCCAGCTGTAAGTGGTCTGAATCGCAAGTAAATCTTCCTAGAATACCTTGGTGAAAATGCATTCCCTGAAGACACCAGCAAAGGCCCAGCATCCGCTATTGTTTTTAAAGATAATGTTTTCCACTTAATCTTTCAGGGCTTGTTTTTCCTTTCAGTTTTTGATGGTGGCTTTATCACCTCTGGGCTCAGAAGGGAAAAGAAATTAGCATTTAGATGGGAATTTTTGCTTGCATTAAAACCAATTGAAATGGAAACCAGGACCGGCAACGGGTGAGGAAGGCGAAGCTGATCCATGGGGTAATTCACAGATGACATTCATAGCAGGCAGATGATGAACCGGCCAGCAGATCTATTGGCCTTTGCCAATATCATTATCCAGTATTCATGTGTCTCATGGAGAAAAGCAGTCCACCAGGCTTGTCATTTCTGTCCTCCATTCATTGGATCCCTGAAATGAGCTTCCTACCCAGTTACTCTTGCTGCTCCTAGAGACCCTCCGCTAGAGCAGGAGGCCCTTCACCTCCTGAAAGGTGCCAAAGTGATTCACCTCACCTCTCACATTGTGAGAAAAACTCCTTTACTGGCCCTGAATGAGCATGTTTGGAATCTGAGCATGGTGGCAGATATTGTTTCCCCACAAACTATCCCCTGGCAGCTGCAAATTTATGAGGGTAGGTGCCCTCAGGCATTGACAGTGAGCCCATATTCCTATTCTAAAGAGCCTTTGCCATCATGGTGCCCACCTTATTTTTAGCTGAAAAGTTTCAGCAATGCTACCCAAACTACCCACTTCAGTGCCTGATACCTCCACGATGGCCTCACCCTAGGTCCCATTTCTGGTGTCTTAGTGGGACTCCAGTGAAGCCTCTTTTGCAATAATCCTGTTTGCTTGAAGGCATCCCACTGCTCCTCATCTCCAGCAACTGCCTGAACTCTGTCCTCCCTCCCTGGACCATCAGTAATAGTTTGTTGTTTCCAGGAGGATGACATGGAGGGAATCCACATTGTAGCCTTCGCTGAAGAAGATGACCCAGGTAGGAAGCATTTTCCTCATGTGAGTCTCCATCACTCAAGATAGTATAGTTTCATGTGCTTTGTTGCCATTGTAGAGCCCCACACCCCAGCAGGGACAGAGAGCTCCGATGTGCCAGATCAGGGAGCAGGAATGCTTCTGGGTGTTTGTGCTAGCAGGTGTGCTAGCCAGGATTCAGATGCATGGGCTCTGGATACAAATGGGTGGCTGACTGGGAGGGAAAATAAAAGTCATTCCCCCAACCCCAGTGCCAGGATTTACTCCCTAGCTCTGCAGCCGTCTTGCTGTGTGGCTCCAGGAAAGTGCTGAGGCCTGGGTGTGTGATGTGCATATGGGAAACCCATGGGTATAGGCTCCTGAAAGCCATAGCATTGATGCTTCTCAGCGCCATCAGTGTGCCGAAAAGCTTCAGCCGCTCGGGGGCTCAGTTCCTCCCGTGCCACAAGAAAATAGTGACATTGTTCCACTCCACGGAAGGATTACGAGATTTAATTCATGTGTAACTAATTTCAATACCCGGGGAGGATGCTTGAAATTAAAAGCCTTATTATCAGAAGAAAGAGCCGGGAGACAGCATTTTAATGAGAACTATAAACAACCCCTGTGCGCACAGGGGGCTGAGGGAAGTTGAAAACTCCGCAAGCGAAAAGGGCCTGCCTGTTTGCCAGAGAGGGTTGCAGTGGTTCATATATCATTTCAGATGGTTTTGAGTTCCTGGAAATCCTGAAGCAGGTTGCCAGGGACAACACAGATAATCCTGACCTGAGCATTGTCTGGATTGACCCCGACGACTTTCCTCTGGTGAGTGGCAAGGGGCTCCTTGCCTTTCCTGGTTTGATTCATGGATAGAGTTGTGAGGGTATGTGTGCACAAGCACAGGAACCGCTCCAGGGAATTTGGGACAGGGAAAGAAGGGAAACAGGACCATGAGTGATGCCTGAGATTTGTTCTTGGGGGTCTGCCTCCCACGGAGGTGGTGTCTGGGGAACATTCCCAGAGCTGGGCACTTTCCTTCGCTGTGTGCATGGTGGCCCAAGCTCATGCTCAGCCTCTCTTCTCTCCTGTGCTCTCACGGATGCACGCTCCCTGAACCACAGCCCAGTCAGATGAATTAATGTTAAGGGGATACAGCAAACATCTTTGCCTGAGCTTTGTTTCTCTCTCCTGCAGCTGATCACTTACTGGGAGAAGACCTTCAAGATTGACCTGTTCAGACCACAGATCGGGGTGGTGAACGTTACAGATGTAAGTAGCATGTGCCCTGAAAATCCAGCAATCCCAAGATTAGGGTGATAGAAAGGATGGGATCTGAGGTCCTCTGGAATCACTGGGATTTCTGCTGTTGACTGCAGGCTTTTGCCCCAGGGAAAAAGTGTAAAGACTTCACCATTCCCACGTGCAGCCGGATTCATAACTTCTTCAACACTGCGCTTCAGGGCTTTTGTCTGGGTGTGTTTCTACTCCTGAGTTCCACACAAACCAGGTCTGCTGAGGACAGGACCAGCCCCCGTGGTCTGAGCTCCCAGGCTTTATCTGGTTTTGGTTTCAAGGTCTTACATTTCCACCCCAAACAACATGCACTATTGTCCGTGCACTTCTCTGACTGTACCTGGGTGGGCTTTTGGAGTAAACTGTGTGTGCTGGCAGGAAAGAAAGCTGTGCTTAGTGGAGGAGAAGAGGAGAAAAAGCAGGGTGTTTTTGCAGCAGCAGAAGAATGGCACAGCTTGACTACAGGAGGGAAAGATGGTCCCCTGACAGATGACACAGAGCAACTGCACAGATTGAAAAAACAACAAATAAATACATAACCTTAATAAGTATATGACATAAACTGGTAATGGAGGGATCCTGCTGGAATGAAGAGGGCATACTGAGGTTCATCCAGACCTTTCCCCCCTCAGCTACTGACGTGCTGTGGACACATCTCTTCTTTCCACCCAAATCCCTCTAGTATGCCACTAGAGGGATTTGGGTGCGAAGAGGAGATGTGTCCACCCCAGGCCTGGTGTTGTGCCTCCTATTGTAACAAACTGGCTCACAGCTGGCATCACTGCAGAGGGAGAACTGCACAGACAGGTGCTGATTTGTCATGGCTGTGGTGGTGGTGGTGGTACCCACAGCATCCACAGCTGTGCTATTGGGGCCAGCTTTCTAGCAGCTACTGTTTTCACCTCAGTTGCCTTCAAGCCAGCAAGCTCTGGGATTGATGTCAGGCTGCCTACACGCTGTGAGCTTTTAAGGCAGGTGGGAGAGGGGCCCATCCAACCTCCAGCAGCACAGATATGGGGAGAGCTGCTGAGTGCAATGTAATGTGCATCATGGCCCTGACACAACTACAGAGACAAACCATTTTTCATCTTTCTGACAATAGTAGCCCAGATGATCAGAAAGCACATAACACAGCATGCTGCAGCGTGGCTCACTTATTACCTTAGTTTATTTTTGATGGTTAGGTGCTGGTTGTTTTAATCCCTTTAAAATGAACCTGTGTAGGTATGTAAGTGCCTCTGGAAGCAGAGATCTCTTCACTGCAGAAGTGTTCATATTTTGGCACTTGACTACTTTGTGTCTGAAATTTCAGCCATATAAGAACCTGATGTTTCACTAGAAGGCAGCAGAGAGGGACAGAGAGTTGGAACAACTAGCCAGAACTGGGTGCTGGTGCTGGTCCTGGCCCTCACACCAACCTTGCTCCCAGCCCATGTGTCCTCTCTCCTGTACCTCCCCATAAAATGAGGGACAGGGAGGGAGTACTGGACAATTGTGCCTCCTATTGTAACAAATTCTCCTATTTCCCTGAGAAATTGTGGCTGCCCCATCCCTGGAAGTGTTCAAGGCCAGGTTGGATGAGGCTTTGAGCAACCTGTCCTAGTGGGTGGTGTCCCTGCCCATGACAGGGGGGTTGGAACTCCATGATCTTCAAGGTCCCTTCCAACTCTAACCATTCTATGATTCTATGAAATGCTGAGAGATCATAAGATGGGAGACGTGGTAAGGAAGGCAAAGCCATGATGGTATGAAGAAAATGGAGACCCTGGCTCTTGCCCCTCCCATTGAGGGGAATGAGAAAGAAGCACACAGACTGGCTTCGGAATTATGGAGTGGATGCAGTGCTGGCTGGATGCAAGCAGTGCTTTTTCTGTAACAGAGCAGCATCTGCCAGGCCATGGGACAGACACTGAGACAGTGGGGACCCAGTGGGGTAAGGGTTGTTAGTAGAATTGTTGAGACAAAACAGAAGAGGGCCAATACAGCATCTGACACCTAAGATCATGAGATAAATGAACAGACAAGCCAGAAATGGCCCAAGTCTTCCAATTGCTTGCCCTTATTACTAGTCCGCAGTATCTCCCTTCATTATATTTACTGCAGTTGGCAGTTTTTAAGTGATGTCAAAGCTACATTAAACATCTGTTAATGGAAATTCGTGGAAGTAGGCTTGTCAGTGGCAGGAGAATCATATAGAAACCAGTATTAGGCAGGAACATATGCCTTATTATCCAGCAGTCACTCAGAGATCTGTAAAAACTCATACATTATCTAGCTTTGATATAGTAAATGTTTCAGGTTGTTGATTATAGTATTTGCAGTTTTAATTTCATTCCTCTTAAGTCTGTTTTCTATTCCTCAAGAGAGAGATTTAAGAAACTTCTAGGTTGGCGGGTGATATCTAAAACAAACACTGAGCTCATTTCGTTATTTCAATGTTACATCACTTCATTCAGCCAAGTTACACAGGTACAAAGCGGGGCTTACACAACAGAGTAAAAATAAACAGTGCTGTTGGCTTTGGTGGACATAACCCCTGTGACCCCATCGCTTCTCTAAAAACCTGCCAATACAAACAGCAGAGCTCCCAGCAGCTCCCCCTTTGCCTGTCACATCATAGTGGCCCCGGACTAGGGCCGTGACACCCTGCGAAATATTGCAGATTTATCTGCACAGCATCTTTTCCGGGTGCAGCGGGGCCACTCCTGTTCCCGTTATTTAAAAGGTATCGCTTTTTGCGCACGAACAGGCCTGAGTTTGGGGACAAGATAGTTCTCATGAAGGAAGAGACTCATGTCTCCCATGGCTCCTTTTTATTACAGCTTTGGTGTTTTTAGGAAGAAATTATTGTAAAAGGGAGAAACAGTTTTCCCTGAGCAAAAATTGGTCTGGCTTTTTAGCAAGCCATACAACAAAGAGAATTAGGTACCACAGGCAGGGAAAGAAGTAGGGCACGTTTGCTAAAGCTGGTAGTCATCTTCTGACGTGTTCTGCAACATCAAATGCTGAACAAGATCACCTCACAGTACATCTGCAAAATAGAGGAGGCTGATCCTATTTTATGGAGGGGAGACAGTGAAGGGAAAGGGGCTTACCCAGCCATTTACCCAAGGAATCTATAGCAAAGCAGGGAGAAAACCTTTCCTTCCCAGGTCTCAGAGGCCATCTAAACCACGCTTACACTCCCTGAGTGACAGCCACAATTTAGACAGCATCTTCTCACTGCATTTTAGACATCATCTTCTTACTGGATCCCTCCATACCCTGCATTTCATAGAATTAATGCAGACAGATGGAGAGAAAGAGCAGGGGGCACCTGTAGTTCAAGGCATCGGCATTTTTCTTCGGCTGGAGCGTAGTTGAGATGATCAGAGGAAAGGTTCTTCCAAGAGGAGGAGCAAATCCAGAGCAATGTTCTGAGAAAAAGGTGATGGTAAAAAAGGCTGGGGAGAAGGGGTGCTGACAAGCAGGGTGTAAATACTCAAAGGAAGAGGTCCCAGAGAGGCTCTGGAAGAAAGGAGAGAAATGCTGTGATGTCCTGTGAACTTGGGTGATGCACAGGGAGCTGGCATAGGTCTCCTTATGATCTCTTTATATTTACTTGAAGTCTACAGAACTGGCCAGACAGGGTGAGGAGAAAGCACCAGGTGGACGATGCTCTTGCTCATAGGTGTAAGCAGTGCAGAAGAGCACAGATGTTTGACACATCTAACCTGGGACAAACAGTACCACACACTCATGTAAACCCATTAATCAGTCCCACTGCCCTTAGACAGAAGCAACTTCAGGGGAAGTGATAATGCAAATGTGTGGGCAGAGCCACTGTGGCTAAGCCTGCCCACAGGCTGTGTCAGAGAAGGAGCTAATGCCACCACCACCCCTGCAACCCACCTGTGGTCCCACCCTTACCTCCACAATAGTGGTGAACTTCATCTCTTCCCTGTGTCTCTGCGAGTGGCTAATCCCCCATCACCTGTCCCCTCAGGCTGACAGCATCTGGATGGAGATCAGAGACGATGATGACCTGCCCACTGCTGAGGAACTGGAGGACTGGATAGAGGATGTGCTTTCTGGGAAGATAAATACTGAAGATGATGATGATGACGATGACGATGATGACGATGATGATGACGACGATGACGACGATGATGATGATGATGACGATGATGATGATGATGATGACGACGATTAACTGTGACTCTGTGCAGTCTGACTTGTGGAGGCTGAGGGGCCTCCCCCTGCGGCNTGAGCCACCGGGACTGCCCTTGCAGTGGGTGGGTGGCACCTGCAGGCACCCAGCACCGCTGTAAATCATGCCTCCTTAGTAAGGACAATAGGAATCTGCAGGGAATCTGCCCCCAGTGCCCCAAGGCAGGAGGAAAGTCACTGCCTGCTTGCTGCCAGAGGGACACAGGGAGCCAGTTTGTATTTCCCATGCTCATTGGCCCAGCATTTACATTCAAAGACCAAATCTCACTTCAAGACATAGGGAAGACCACTGCAAAATTTAGTCCTCTTATAAACACAATGCCCTTTGCAGCTACTCTGCCAAGACCACTCAATCCTGCAAGTTCTGCTACAAGAGTCTATAGCTACTCATTAACATGCTAGGAGCAGCAAACAGCTTTGGGGGGGGAGGAAGGTTTTCGGGGTGCTATTTAAGTTTTCAACAATTCCATATAACGACAGGATATTCTTGTCTGGCAGAGCAATGCAAAACCAAAGATCATGATCCCCGCCTGAACCTCTTTCTTCTTGAAAGCTCAGGCGAAAGATAGGGTAAGTCCAGGTGGTCTGGTATAGAATATCAAAGCTTACAAGTTCCTGAACTGCTGGAAAGGCTGATCCAGGTCTGAACACAGCCTCTTGAGGCTGAAGATCATGGCAGGGAGCCAAACCACTGGTTGTAAACCCAAAGAAACACCAGAGCAGACCCTAGGCCAGTACCAAACATCTGCAACCAGGTCTGGGCTGGGCCTACCTTCCTTTTCAGGTGAACCTCAGCTGGATTGAAGGTGGTGCACGTGAAATAGACAGCATACTCCTGCCAATGGAAACATTCATAGGAGCCCACCATGAGCCTTCCTATTCCCCATGACCTTCCAGCTTTAGCTGACTTTTAACCCAAAGGGTACGTAGCATTTTTTTCCCATGACCAAGATGTTGGGCAGGAACACATCCATTCAACTGTATTAGATGCTGGATAATGTGTGTTGGGCAATGAGCAGTGAAAGGATTCGAGCCATTTGACTTTTAAGTGTTCAGTCGCACAGTTACTCCCTGAGTAGAGAATCCGATGTCCCATGGTAACCTGTGAGAAGCCCCTTTGGTCTGCTGACTGGGAAGGAGCTCAGGGCACCAGTTCACAGTCAAGGGGGTCACTCACAAAGCAAAGGGTCAGCAATTCAGTCCTGGCGAGCGCAGCACCATCGATGTGCAGGTCACTATGACAGTGTTAGGTCTCCCTGCTTTCCCATGCTGGCAGATTTCAATTGTCTTAGCTTATTAGGTTTGACAATAGTGCAATGAATGGAGAGTTTGGAGACAGTTTTATCTTTATAAATACATTTATAAATATGTCCTCCAGACGTTCAGACTTGTTAGTATAGGTAGGGTGCACATGTCCTCTCTTGCTACAGACTTTCTATAAAAAAAGATGAAAAATATTGTTCTGACCTTTCTTATAGCGGTTTATGTCAGAAGTAAGTGATGTTAGTGGAAATAACGGTGTTAGGGACAGGAGAATCAGATTCGTTATACGAATGTGAATCAGCCTGACGAGAAACCAGGTTTACACACTATATTTCCTTTATCAGATGAACTGCAAAGCAAGATTTTATAGGCTTTTTTTTTTTTTTTCCTGCCTGCTGATCAGTCTCTTTGACTCTCTTTCTCTCTACGTTAGCTGAAATAGAAATTTGAAACTACCGGTATAAAAAAGCTGAATTACTAATCTATTCCTATGTGTCCTATCCCCTTGGTGGAAAGTGCCAGCATGAACACCACACAGCTGGATATCTGAATATCTCTATGCGTATGAATGAATACTGTGCTTATACGATATATGACCGTAGGGCGTCTTAGCTCCTCATTGAACATCAGACACCCAACACATCTTTTCCAGAGACAGCTGATTAGAAGAATAGACAAGACAGCAAAGCCGCCAGGTCAACTATTTGCCCTTTCTTTGCTTCTTTACAATGCATAAGCACTGCCTGGAAGGCTTGTCGCAAGTGAGTTTGGGGAGACCATCTACCTAGTTTCACTGGGGTTATGAACAACTTGGACATGTCCCAAAGGACCTGGTGGAGACTTTCAGAAGGCTTGAAATGCAGAGTGCTCTCAGCCTGGAGGTCCACCCCTCTCCTTCACACACCCTCTCTCCTGGCTGGGGGGGCACCCAGTTTGCTAGAGGACCCCAGCTCAGAGAGCGAGGGGGAGCAAGCTGGACTCAAGGTCTTATTGATGCATGGCAAAATGAGACATTTAGTAGTCTCCTGCTCTGAGATTAAGGCACAAATATTCACCTGAGCAAAGTGCTTGTTTAGCTCTGCCTTGGGGCTATTCCCAGGAGTAAAATACACACAGCTTCACCCTGCATAATGTTAACAGCCTGCACAGGCCCAGATCAGTGACTGCAAAGTGCCCTGACTTTCTATAAAGATGAAGAATAAATGAAAAGTCGAGCTACTGCCTTTCCTAACTGGCACTGCCTCCAGAAGTCCCCTCCAACTGGGTACTTTCCATGTACCTCCCATCCGGCGGTGGATGCTCATCCATTCTGATGTGCCCCTCTCTAAATGCTCCGAGAGGCAGAGCTTACACAGGCAGGGCAGGCAGCCCCTCCAAACAGCGCTGCAGACCTGTTGAAGTGCACGGGTGTACCACAGGCACGTTCACATTTCTATGCATCAAGCAACAGAGCTCTGGGATGAAAAAATAATTAATGTAGTGGTGCTTCGGCTTATACAGAGGCCAGAGAGTTTGAACTCATAATAAGGCTGGTGTCAGTAGTTTATGGAAAATTTCCCTTGAGTTATGGAAAGTTTCCCTTGAGTTACGAGCGACAGGGCTAATCCTACAGCTATTGCTTCACAGTGCCCATGTGGTCCTTGATGGGGCCACCCTTTCTCTCTTCCCTTATCCCCCATTCTCTTTGCCCATGAAGGGGAACATTTTATCATCAGCTTTTGGGATAGACACATAAAAAGTTAAGAAAATGATGCAGCAGAGAAAGGAATGGAGCAACAAAGATGAGAAGGATGCAAAACCCTTCCCATTAACCTGTAATAGCTCACCTGCCCTGAGTTCATAGTGACTGAATCACTGAACCAGGCAATGCCCTTTGTGAAGGAGATGGCAGCTTGAATTTGTATATCTTCCTTGCGGGGACAGGTAAGATAGGGGTATGGGGTGGTATCACACGTAGAACCCCAGGCATGGGTGCTCCTCGGCTCATCTGTCGAACATAGGCACAACCGGCACTTGAAAAGTACTGGCAAACCTGAGGAGCAAAATCAGCCTAACCCTGCCCACTCTGCGCTCAAAAGCAAAGGGTCAGTAAGTTTGGATGTGGAACCAGAAAAAGAAAAAAAAAAAACTTCTAAATTTAAAAAATAAAAATATTGTGCATGTGGGCAGCAGTGAGTGTTTCTGCAGTCAAGTCTGTTAAGTCTGTCTCTCTTAGCAAAGTTCTTTTTTTTTCAAAATGTTAATTAGATATTCATATTAAATGGATCTTAATACACACAAGGAGTCGTATTTTGCCCTCATCTAACTGTGTGTGCTTCAAGCTGATCAGTCACTTCAAGGTACCCAAAAATCTAGTCATACCAGCCCCCAATGACAGTGAGGACCCTCCTTGCAAGTGATACGTGGCAAGAAAATTAAGTCATACCCCGCCTCCTCGCAGTCCCCAGATACAGGGCCAGGGGCCACAGAAGAGGGCTTTTTTTGGTGGGCTGTACCACAGGCCACACTGTGCTGCTCATGGGCAATGATCAAGGGAGGGTATCCCACCAAGAGCCACATACTGCAGCCATTGTACAGAAGCATGGAGGAGAAAGAATCTGCCTTTGCAGTGGACCCAAGGACATTGATGGAGAGGCTCTGTGAACCCAAAACTGCTCTGAGCCAATGTCAAACATTTGGGAAACAGCTCCAGAAGGAGCAGACAAGGGAGGAACTCTGGAAATCACAGATTACCGTGTATTTTCAGGGTCAGCAGTTTTTTGATGTTTCTGAGGAGTAGTGAGTCTCCCGTGCTACTCTTGGGAAACAAACGTCTCCATAGTGAAACCAGAGATGTCGGCTTCTTCCCAACCCAGAATGAAGCTACTCAGCCAGACACCAGCACACAGCCGAGGACTCCAGCTGCTTCTCCACATCTGTCTGCACATCATATCTCAGAAGTGATTGATTCATTACCGAGACCAAACAAAAAAAATGCTGCCTTTTATTCCCAGGGAAATAATTAATTAGACAGGAACATATCACTTCTCAGCTGCCACTGACTCGCAGTCCTGTGAAAATAGGCCAGGATTGCATCTGGATTCCATTCTGCCCCAGCAGATCTTTGGGTTTTGGGGAAGCCCCAGACACCAATTTGGCTTTGGGGAAGCCAGCTGCACACCAATGTCCAGAGCTGAGGGGACGAACAGAAGGGGACTGGGGGAACAGGTGACAAGCACCAAGGCCCTCCAGGGCAAAGCAAACTGCCTCCTGGCTACTTTTAAATCCCAGGTACATCTACACCGTGCGGTGCAACACCATCTGCTAGAAACTGGAAGTAACAGCGGACAGCAGAAAGGATAATTAACCTTGGTGATGAGACTGTGTCAGCAGGACTGTGTCCTGCCTGAGACCCAAGATCCTTATGTGTCAACCCACCAATCTGCAGCATCCTCTGCCTTTTCTCTGCTCCCTTGTACCACCAATATCTGGGGTCAGCCATGGGATGGCTCTCACACCTGTTTGGCAGAAGATGATGCCTGATGATGACACAGACCATGGGACAGGGCTCCGGGCAGAGCCAGCTCTCTTGGCCCACCTCCCAGAACTCTCCCTGGCAGGTTTAAAAGGTGCTAAGCTATTTAAAGGGGGGTGGGGGGCGGAAGCCAAGGAGCTTCCTTGCAGCTTGAAGACCCATTTCTGGAGTCAGATTACAAGCAGCTTTTGGGATGGAAGCAAAGATCCTTCCTTCCTGTGCCTTGCTCCCCCTTCTGCTCCCCCCTCACACTGTCTCTTGCCAAGCCCCTGTGATGGAGGAGATCAGCAAAGCACTTAAAAGGCTTCTAGTATTGCCCCTAATGCTATGGAAAACAGAAAGAAAACACAGCCTTTTCACCTTTTTTTCATCTATCTTGGCTTATTACTCTTCTGGTCTTCACTGGCTTCGCTAATATTTTTTCTCTCTCCATTTCTATCCAGCTGAACTTCTTCTTGACCCACCCCCACAGCGTATGAAATTGAGGGTCACTTAAGGACAAGGCCCTCCCTTTCCCCTACTGCTTGACCTCATCCCCAGCCTGGGGAGACAGCAGCCTCCCTCACGCCACTGCCAGGAATTGGCTGTGATGGAACCCACGCCATGAGCCATGGCTGTGAACACGGGGAAGGATGACACTTCCTTCCCAAGGAGAAAGACAACTAAACTAGGCTGCAACTATCTTTCCTTTTGAGGAGGACAGGTGAGACATGCTCAAAGCAAAGCTGTTTCACCAGCCTGTGCACTGCAGAAATAGCAGGCGTTTGTTAGGTTTTGTTTTGGGGTGGGTTTTTTTGGTGCATATTTTTTCCCCGCAGTCTCAAAATCCAGATGAGGGACCATCACCTTTCAACTGCAAGGAGAGAGGTTGGGCCATCTTGTCTGCTGCTGAGGGAAGACATTAGTAACCCCCACTGCCACCAGCAATCACACCACTCCACTGCCTGAGCAGAAGACTTCACATATGAAAAATAAGTCTTGAGGGTTAAACAAACTAAGTTTGCTGGAGCAGTTATTCCATATTTCAACAATAGCCAGAAAGCCAACTACCTGCCCAAGAAGACTGTCAGTTGTCCTAAGTGAATTCTCCTTTGGTTGTAGGGGAAAATGACTGAAATAGCTATGGGTGACTTGATCCTCTCCTTTCGGATTTGGAGGAAGCCCAGCTTGAATCATGTCCCTCCTTCAGTAACCCAGGCAAAAATAAAATCGTGTTTGACCAGAGAGCAGCCCTGAAATTTGCCTGGTGTTAGATTTTTGCTTTAAAATTCAATACATGTCAAAGCCCTGCTCCTGCTAGCGACGAAGAAAGAGGCTACTGAACAACAAAAGTATCTAAATGTTTGAAGAACATTTTAGTCCTCACAAAATGAAATCACTGAAGGAATTTGCACAGCTTCCCACAGTCTAGTTACTGAATTACTAAACCAGTTTCTCCCAACTACTTACAAAGCAAAATTATAATCAACTGTAGGATCTGGTATTATGAGTATTCAAGAATGAGCTTTTACAAAAACGAAGCTAAAAGGTTTGCAGATCTGTTTCACATCTGTGGCCCAGATATAATCAGCTCTTTCTCGTTCCCTCTTTTAAAGCATGCCCACAGCATCAGACTCGTGCTGAAGAGAGGTCCAGGGGGCTAAAAAGTTCTGAACGTCTCTTAAAACTTCCAGAGAAGCTGAATCAAATGTGTTTCATCAAGAACTGCCTTCTCACCATGCATCCGATTTGCATTCATGCTACCTTTTCTAGTAGAGAAAAAGGACAAGAAAAGAAAAGATGACCAAGAGTTTAGATATCCAAGCATTTGGCAGCCTGATTTTTGCCTTTGGAAGAGACTTAAAATGTTTCAATTTACAGAATAGCTTCAAGCCTAGAGCAATTTGTGGTGTGTCTGTTTTTAGATCTTTGTACCTTCATGTTTCTAAGGGTGCTGGAGGGAAAAACCTCACCCTGTTCTCCAAGGTCTCTTTCACTGACTTCATATTGCTTCCTCCTTGTCTTACTGTCTCTCAAGGTTTTGCTCTTTCCTCCATACTTAGATACATATGCAAGGTGGGTGCACTGAGCTATCTTAAATGCACATCCGCAAGGCAAAATTTAGGAGATCAGGAGAGGGACTCTACGTCAGGAAGTGTAGTGATAGGACAAGGGGTAATGGTTTTAAACTGGAAGAGGGGAGATTTAGATTGGCTATTAGGAAGAAATTCTTTCCTGTGAGGGTGGTGCGGCACTGGAACAGGTTGCCCAGGGAAGTTGTGAATGCCCCATCCCTGGGAGTGTTCAAGGCCAGGCTGGATGGGGCTTTGAGCAACCTGCTCTACTGGGAAGTGTCCCTACCCATGGCGGGGGGGTTTCCATGATCTTTAAGGTCCCTTCCAACCCTAACCATTCTATGATTCTAAATTGTATTTAGTGCTGCCCACATGGAGCCCAAAGACTGCTTGTTCCCTTTATCTTGGCTGTGTCCCCACCAGCAATCAACCGTTCTCCTCCTCCCATGGTCAGGTTTTTGGGAGGCCAGCAAGCAGTAGTTCCACTGCATGAGGACTCTTGGTGTTGCCAAGTTATTTGCATTAGCTGAGCTGGAACCAGAGCAAGCCCCAAGTCGTATACAGAAGTGGCTGTCTTCACCCCATGCAGCTCCCCACATTTTGGAGGAGGGGAAGATCAGCTCAGGGCTTTGGCGTAGGCATGCAGTCTTGCAGCAGCCCCCAACCTGATCCACAGCCCACTGTGTAAGCAGCAGGCAGGAAAAAGTACCTCAAACCTTTTCCAAGTTCATTACGGAAAGGGGACAAATTGATGGGAAGAACCTGGGTTTTCCCTTCTCAAGCTTGCTTCCCACTTGAGGTACTCTCCATTGTACTAGCATCGTGTCAGTGCAAAGCCACACGCACACTCACAGCAGGGCTGGAAAATTTGTTACAGCATTTAAAAGCAACCCTTGTTCATGGATGGTGATTTACACAGATGCAATCCCCCCACTATACCATCCCTACCTACATCTGCAGGCGTGTTATGCCCAGTGCTCGCTCTTCTCTCAGCACCTCCTGACCCAGCAGTGCACGGATGCACACATAAAAAGGGAACAGACATCCCTGCCCCAGTGGATTATCTGTCAGTACTGGGAAGGACTGTAACCTAAACCCATCACCTTCCCAGTCCAACATAAACCCAGGGGTGGTGTTGAAAGACAAATCAAAGCGGTCTGCTTGGCCAGCTCCCAGCACACCTCCCCTTCCTGCATGCCGTTGTGAGACACCATGTCCTGCTAAGAGATCCCCTTCCCCTTGCACCCACCCCACCTGCCTCTGACTTGCTGCATGTGCTTTGCCTAGAAGCCCTCAAATCCAATTCCTCCCTCTACCTCCCAGGAGTTCAGGTCTGGTACTGGGACAGCAGAGTCAATTAGACAGCACTGGGAGAAGCTATTCTGGGGCTTGAAGCCCCGCCTGCCTCCACAGACAGATGTTTCATTGTACTATTAATTTAGCTAACAATATTGTGTAGTGAGGTCTTGCTAGTGCTTCATGCAAGGCTCTGGGGCCCAAGATGAGAAATTATTTTCTTAACCTATTTGTTACAGCCTGATTGCATGCAGCCCCTTCACTCCGTACCTCCCCAGTGAATTCTCCAAAGCTGATGTCTTCTTACATCTTTGCATCTGTAACTGTGAAGCGTGGTCCTATCACTTACTAGCGTCAATTAATCTTCTTATGTATTAAGACACACTTCAGCCATAAGTTCCTCTCAGCATCAAATATTCTTATCTGCCCCAGTGGCCATGTTTTCTCAGGATATCCACAGCTTTATGCCCTGATGTCTGGGAAGGGCAGTGCAGGCCAGTCCTCTTCTTCCCAAGTGACCCCAGTGTGGTATCTCCCTCAGGCAGAAAGTTCGTTACACCAGCTACTTCCATCCCCTTTCTGTCAGAGGTTTGGGTTGGGAATACTTAACCCAGCATTGCACCTGAGGCTCTCTCACACCTTGACGACCCCTAGAATTTCAGTGAAAGGCTTGGCCAAACCCGAGCAGCACCCTCAGCTCTAATTCCTGCTGAGCTATGCACCACAGCCCCTTATGATTCAGATAACCGAGCCCTGGGTGAAGGCCAGGGAAACTGGTCCCTCTAGCAAAGCCTGTTCCTTCCATCAGCTTCTACAACCCACAGCAGGAAAGCAAGTGCCGCGAACGGCAGTGATCAGGTGTTGATTCACTATCGGCATCAAGCCACAAATGAAACAGAGCGTGCTGAACTCGCATGTGAAGACACAACTCTCAAGGATAAGAGCCCAGGATGAGGTTGATGAGCCCATTATCTTGTTTGTGCCAAATTCCTGCTTCTTGCACGCCCGTGGCTGGCTCCCACAGTGCTGTTACCTACACAGCTCCTGTCTGCCAAGTCAGGTCTTCCTCCAAGGGGCAGGAGGGGACTAGCAATGGCTGGGCCCCCGTCACAGGCTCTGCAGGGCGGTAGCTGCATTATTTCCTCTCCCTGCCCACCTCCAGAAGCTGCCCTGTAAACAGGCACGGGCTGGGCACTGCCAAAGCACCAGCAGGATGAGGGGGACAGATCAAAAGCAGAGATCACAGGAGGCAGGACCGAGCATATGGCCATCCCACCCTTCCTGCTTCCTCCCAGGCTTTAGTTCAGTGCTCTGTAGCCTAAAAAACATCCATCTCCTGCCCGAAGCAGGAGAATGACCCATTTGGATGTTTCCCTCCACCACCCTATGTGGGGTTTTTTATTTTTTTTTCATTGCACAGCAGCATCCTGTGGATTTTTCCAGCAAAGCCACAGAGGAGCTCCGCTGGGCAGGACGCAGGCGCCAGGCCAGGTACTCCCCATCAAAAGGGGCTTTCCTGAAGAGCAGGTACAGAAGACAGAAATGTGGAAGCAGCCTTCCCTAGACTTCGGGCACAAGCCGCTCGGTCTTTCCCAGCTCCCGACATGCTGGTGATGGAACCTGGAGGTGGGGAGAGCCGCACCCCACAGGCGCTGTTGAGGCGAGATGCCCAGCCGGCGTTTGAGCAGAGCACAGGCTCACGCGTCCACACAAAAAAAAAACCCAAGGAGCACTGGCTTTCCCTCCTCTCCCCACTCCTCCCTCCCTGCCAGGTCCAAATAAGGAACTTTGCCATGAATCCAGCACTTCATAATTCATGTGCGAACTACAAGAGAAGACAGGAGGTAGAAAAACCTGTTCCCCACTCTCCGGTCATGCCCCCCTCTAACACACCCCCCTCCACACACCCTTTGCTCCTCACCAATTGAGATTTCAGGTGTTCAAAGCCAGTCGCTCTTCAGGAGTGATAAATGAGTTTGCATTTTACTCTGGCAGGGAAGACCAGAAAGGTCTAGAAGGAGGGTGACAAAAAGACAGCCTTCAAGAAGGTTAAACCACATGTTTGCAGGGCCCCTCCCTGCCACAGCTCGGGAATGTTTGAAGGCCAGAAAAGCTTTCTCTTTTTTTCTTTTTTTTTTTTTTGTCGTCTGAAAGGATAAGAGGAAGGAGTGGGACACTCGAATCTGGTTTCAGTTTATTTCCAGAGTTTTACTGTACAAAATATGCAAAGTGTAAAACGGTTTTATGTTTCAGTTTAAAAACAACAAAACCCCATCCAGCTATAACTTAAGAGAACCCAGCTTGGAACAGAACAATTTACTAGGCTAGACCCACAGTGCATTAATGTCACAGACACCAGGAATTCGCTTACTTGAGTTCACAATTAGAAAAGAACAGAAAGACCATGTACCATTGCAGTTAAAGTCACATGTGCAAAGAGGAGGGGGAGGGGGGGTTCGAAAAGAAATGCTGGTTAGTGTCTATTCGTTAGAAAACCTTGGCAAAACCCATCTTACTATACACAGTTTGTGTAGAAAAAGAGTATTACACAGTGATCAAAAGAGGGCGAGGGAAGGGCATTCACTCCCACCCCCTTTCCTCAAGACACGATAATGCTGAATCAAAGAAACAGGCACAGAAGAGATTGTAAGATTCCTTCACAGTTACGCCTGTGCAGGTAGCGAGCCACAGCATCCCCCCCCATCCCGCGCACGCAGGAGATAGATACCCCCAAGCTTCGTTAGCGCTGGCAAGAGGTGCCCAGGAAGCAGCCAGAGGGAAGGATTCCCCCTCTCAGCAGAGCACACAGGGCAGGGCTGGCTGCCCGCGGGGCTTCGGTACGTTGTGGGAATAAAAACGTAGTCTCTTGGAGGGATGTGGAGGGGCAGACGGTGCCAGTCGTACGGCTGGTGCTGCGGGAACCCGGCTGAGGAGTATCCCAAAGCGATCTGCACCCGTCACAGAGCAGCTGTCGGACACGGCAACTTTTGGTCATCATCTATCAGAGGCTGCAGCCTGAAGGCAGGAGAATGCATATTCCTGTAGGAGACTTCATGGCCCAAAGCCATCTCTTTTAGGAGAACAGAAACTGGGCGGTGGGGAAGGTTTAATTTATTTTAAAAAAACCAAACCAAAACAAAACAACAAACAAAACCCCAACAGCGCAATTCCAAGAGCACCTCCTTCTTAACAGGGTCTAAAACATGGAACCACCAAGCCCGGACATGTATGATGCCATGTATGATGCACACATCTATAAGGGAAAAAGCACAGACACACGAGCTGAACGAGAAAACAGACATCTGAGCACAGATCTCGTGAACAGCTCTCAGACAGCAGGGCAGAACGGAGCAAAACTAAACAGTGGAGAATGGGACCAGACTACAGCATTTTTGCAAAAGACTGCAAGGCTTTTGTTTTACCTCTGAAAAAGGCAGATTTACAAAGTTTTGGTGAGCAAGATGAGATTGGCTTGAACAGGTTTCCACGTTTAGCACAGTATGAATCTTTCCAGCTCCTTCAGCAGCAAGTGTTGGAAACGAGCACATCACAAACAAGACTTTCAAAAGCTACTTACGCAGGGCCAGATTCATAAACTGCTTCCTCACAGCTTTTGGCATACTTGGCAACAGCCAACTCCTGAGGTTTTGCGTGGAGATTCCCATCCCAAAGGAAAAGGTTAAGAGGTTCCATTGAGGCTGGGATTTGTTCAGATTTGTGCCTTATCATGAGCTGCTCCCAAGCTCCAAGCTGTAGCCCCAGCACCTCCCATCCCAGCAGATACTAGTTCTACTCCACTAGGGAACTTCAGGAAAAACACAGGGAGGGGAGGACGGGAGCTGCAGTGCCTGAAGTCGCCGTAAGGAAAGTTTGTAGAGGCAGAAGTCAGAGGAATAGCTGGCAGAGGCTGAAATTGGATCTGCCTTTCTCTCCAATATCCCCCTTCAGGGGAGAATCACTCTTGAAGGCACCCAAGACAACCCCAGAAGCAGGAGCTGACCTTGCTCTGCAAGCAAACTGCATCACACCACCCTTTCCACACACAGTCCATCCCACCCCAGCTACCCTGCTGCCTGCAGGAGTGTGCAGGTGGCAACATCTCCCCTCCCAGGGTGAAAACTGGTGGTTGCAAGCAGCCCCCCTGATGTCCTCAAGCTGACCACAGGGGCTTGGTCAGGGACCACCAGCACGCTATATAGGGGAATGCTAAAATGGCTTACACATGAGAGCGCTGCAGCCACGTGAAAAGGGAAGGCTCACAGATGTGCTAACAACCTTCACCCAGCCCTAATTAGAAGACTGGCAAGGTATTAAAGGTCTAATATCTGCCTCTAGACTCCTAGAAGAAATCTGAATCTTTCCCTCTTTAGCCGTGAAAGAGAAAGCCAGCCTTTGCAGGAACCCACAGCCATTTCCATCTGCTCTGTAACAGTTGAAAGTCTTAGCTGCATCCGGTTTTGGAAGATCTCCGCACAGCTTTGGATTTAAGCTGTAACAAATCTGAGAGCAAAAACCAAAGCCTTTAAAGTATCCAAGCAGCATCCTTGAAAGCCATAGGAAAAATGCCAACGTGGAAGACAAGAGCGGGGCAACACCACTCCTGGCTAGGCAGCACAGAACCCTACTGGGTGGTTCAGCCTTTAGTGAAGGCTATCCAGTGCAATCATCCCCTCTGAGGGGGACATTGTCCACTTCACCACTACAAGGTTATCTTATAAACCACTCAAATTCTAAAAAATCCACTTCCCAGCCAGGTACAAACATCCAGGCTGGGAGAGAAGAAGGAGAATATGCACAAGGAGACACTGCAGGATAGGAGAAGCATTTGGAGGAAAAAAGCCTGCTTTTTGCTGGCAAACCCTACAAGCCTTATTTATGCTCAGCTCTTGGCAAGCTCTGCAGAAGTAAGGACTGCAGGATTTCGGATCAGTGCTTCATTCCCTGTGACTCGATTCTTACTCATTAGCTGGCTATAAACAGAGTTAAACAAACCAGTCTGCTCTCGCTGCTCAGTAGTTTTATGAAGAGTCTCTATTCCTCTAGATGCCACAGCTCCATCTGTGGATCTCAAAGCATTTGACAACAAGTTGGAGTTTACCCTCACAACACCACAGAGAGGTAGGTATGACAGTGGTCCCCTGATTTTGCATGTAGAGGGGAAAAAAAGAGAGACTCTGAAAAAAATTAGGTGTCAAAAAAAAAAAAAAAAAAAAAAAAACACACAAAACCCGGGAAAAANNAAAGAAACAACCAGCAAAACCAGGGAAAACTCAGGAGTCCCAATTCCACCTTTAGTCTGTCTTCACCCATAAGCAAGTTGCAACTCTAAAGAAATGGTTTGAGAGGCCAAGTCCTCTCCTTCAGATTTCACCAGGCAAAGCTGATGCAGGAAAGAGTGTTTAATGCAGGAGCTGGCCCCCACAGACAGTGTCCTTTTCAGCAGCCGGCAGAAAAGGCAGCGCTGAACCACAGCACACAGATGAAGAAGCAGACCCAGAGTAAGCATGCGTCGCTGCCGTCTGGCTGTCCATGTGTTTAAGAATTTAACACAATTAAGACATAAGTTTCCTGAGCAGATACTGTCAGACAACTACCCTTGTGGGAGTGGGAAAAGGAAAGGGGAAGGAAATCCTGGGAAAGTAAGGAAGTTTTGCAGAGGTGTCTGAGACAAGGTGCTCTCACGCACACGGCACACCCAGGCTCCTGGCAAGGTGGTTCTTGTTCTGGCTTCAGAGAAATGAGCAAATTCAGCCACAGGCAGTAGCTTCCACACAGGTATAAGTGCTCCATAGTCTCCCAAGCTACTCCCAGTCTCTCCCACCTTGCTGGTTATGCACATCATAGAAGTCAGAAACATGCATCTTTAGGAGAGCCAAGTGTGAGATACTTCCTTTTTTTTTTTTTTTTTTTCCCCTAGGAGGGAATAAAACAAGATGTACTTTTTCAAAATAAAATACTGCAAAGGCCACAGTCAGTAAAGGAGTCCCTGTACACACTACCAGAAAGTCTGACCTAGAAAGAAACCCAAACATTAAGTTTAGGGAAGGGGAAACTCTACCTGCTTCCCATCCTCTAAGGAATGTGGGCCTCATTCCCTCATGTACCGTGCCATCTAGTTTATTCTCAACCACATCTGGCACATTACATGGAAAAGACCAGATCCAGGTGACTACCATGCACTTGTAAGAAAGGTGCAGGAGACTGCAGGTGTCACTTGGATAAGGAATCACTGCTTTGGACCCTCACTCACCAGAGTATTCCCTTGATACCAAGAGGACTGTGAATGGGTGATGTTTGCAGCTCCATTGCTGCTGAAGCTGGAAGAGGCTGGACTCCCCCTACCCTGTCCCCTGCACTTAAGGCAGCTGCTCCCTCCCACTGGCTCTTGGTGGGCACCAGTCAGCCCACACCATGCAGGACTGGCAGAGTCCTGCTCCCTGCTCCTAATCAGGCCACCTCGTGCTGGTGGGAGTTCCCCACAGCCCAACAAGCTATTGAAGGAGCCCAGGGAAGGCCTGGGGAAGGCCAGAGGGGTTGGGAAGGGCTGTCACAACTCCCCTTGGAAGACAATTCACCCTGCCAGCAAAAGGCACTGGCTTATGCATCTTGCTGAACTAGGGCCCTCTGTGTTAAGATATCTGTAGAGAGGGCAGGTCAGATCCTGCCTGACAGAGATATTTGCAAGGCAAAAGACCGGGGACACACACACACACACGACACAGCACAACACACCGAATCTAATATTTGCATTCACACACGCAAATCTACCACCACAGAGCTGGAGGGGTTCTTGGAGACCTGACTAAAGGCAGGTCCCTGCCAGCCTTGGAGCTGGCTCCAGAGTCAGATGATGCCCTGTGCTGGCAATCAGACTTCAGACACTGCTTTAGAGGCCCATCATTAAAAGCAAACCTTTCAAAACTCCACGTCTCAGGTGACAAACGTCACACACGAAAGCTGCACTGAGGTGCAAAGGCAGCCTTACAAACCAAACTGCAATTTAAGAGCTACCCATCTCCCCCAGGAGTAGGTCCCGGCACTGAGCAGAACCTCCTGCAGTACAGAAAGGCCAGAAAAGGCAGCCAGATCTTCAACATTCAGACATAGTTTGGTATTTCTTAGCTATAGCTGAAGGCGTATGGTGGGGAAGGACACATTGCAGTGTTTCCAGATCACAGCAGTTCTCCAAAGCAAGTGCACACGGCAAAGATCAGCCCTTCCCTGGCTCCTCTCCTCAAGTAGAGAAGTGCTTTTGCCCTTCTTTCCTCCAGATGCACTTAAAGGCAGCTGGAGAGGGAGGGGCACATTCCTGCCTGCACCCCTCTTCCCCTCAAAGAGGCTGTCAGACATAGGGAGGGTCTGTGATTTATCTGAGGAGAAGCCAAGTACTTACCTACCCCGTCCCAGTGCAAATACGCAGCCCTTGCAGGTGCAAAGGGAACTGGCAGTAAGGCAGACCCCGAGGGGGCTGTGGCGAGAGAAACACATTCAGAAAGCCACACGGAAGGGGACAGAAACAGGGAGCCTTGGGAGTGCCCAAGAGAGATGCAGGCAAACAGGAGAGAGGGCAGCAGGTAAGAGATAATAGGGAGCTGTACCACCCAGAACA
>VZRU01019356.1:421553-431886 GCA_013398155.1 Pedionomus torquatus
TAAAAAAATGGAAGGGCTTCAATATGGGCTGATCCAGTTCAAGACAAGCAGCTTCAGAAACACAGAAAACAAAATCACCCCACTACAGGTCCAGCACTGACAGAAGAGGGCACACAGAGAGGAGGAAAAGAATCAAAGTCTTCAGTCTCCAGATGAGGTGGCTCACAGAAGCTCTCGCACCCACCCTTTGACGGGTTCCTCCCCAAGGGAAGAGGGAACTGCGAATCGCCGCTGCGCAAGCGGGTTTCTAAGGCGAAGAGGTGAGCAACGTGCTCTTGGAGACAGCGACAGGTTGCAAAAGCGGAGACACGAAAGCACAGGCGCGCGCAGGGCATAAGGCAACACTCAACAAAAATACCGACCTTGCAATTGTGCGGAGAAAGCGAGCGAGAGATTTACAGTATGCCTGGAAAGGAGCAGGGGAAAGGAAAGAGGGAATAAAAAAAAAAAGAAAAAAAATCTGTTCCGTCTCCAAGGCCGAGCTAACCGAGCCAAGTCACCCTGTCGCCTCTTAAGATATTCCTTTCTAGATAAGATAACCCAACTCCCCCCTCCCCTTTCCAAATAAAGTGCAGATGGTCAAATATTACTGGTCCATCATCTGCCAGTTTCAGTCAGCGTTGGGGAAATTAAACCCAAAAGCACAATATTGAAAAAAAAAAAAAAATCCCCAAACGACCCACCCTCAAAATCCCTTAGACTGAAGTCTCAGACTGTAAGCGGAGGACAAATTTATGAGATTTAGGGTCTATGAACTCTTCCGAGAGTTTGATGAAGGGGATTTTCTTCACATTAACAACAAGGCTGAAGTCCAAGCACTTGAGGACAAAAACAATGCCGTCTTGTAACCCGCTTGTGACCGCTTCCTCGCTGACAAGCGTCCACTGCTTGGAGAACCAGCGATCCCTGTCGTACTGGAGGGTTGGGCCTGGGTTGAGGTAACGCTCCAGGAATGCCTGTCGAGAGAAAGACACGCATTAGTGCTGACCCCGCAACTTGCTCTGCATTGGTGCTCTCTTCCCATCCCCAGCTACAGATCTGTGAGCGTGGGCTTGCCGCGATGCAAACAGTTTCAGCTTCCGTGCTTCAGGGGACATCCTCTCCCTAGTCTGTCCTGGCTTTTCGGACCCCAGGAGCAGACACAACCACCAAGAGATTCTCTTTCAGTCCATCCTAACAAGCTTGCAAAGTTATAGTCCTGACTTCTGCTTCAAAGCAGCATTTCAGTAGAGTAGAAGTCATCTCTCCCCTATCAGCCCCATAACCCACCCCAAAATTGCAGTCCCAGGTAGGCAGGTGAGACAGGTGGCCTTCCCTTCTTCAGGCCAAGCTCAAGCGGAAAGCAGAGGTTTCTATGTTTGCAGCCTGACAGAAGCTGCAAAACTGAAAGCAGAACAGACGAAGACATTTGATGTCGCTTGCATTTTAAAGTCTCCTTTACAATCTTAATGGCAGCAGAACTCCCCCATGCGTACCTGGGCAAGGTCCCAGGTGGATCCCAATGACAGGGTGCTAAGTCCTGTCTCTTGACAGCATTTCTGCTCTTAGAGTAGTAAGTCCTGGATAAATACCCAGGACTAAATGCCTTCTAACTCTTCTCTAGGATCGTGTAGTGTTCTTAGAGAGGACAGTGGAGAGTAGGATAGGGATTGTGCTACCATGAGCCAGCTGGGAGAACAGCCTGTGACTCCAGGCCACCGCCTGAACTGCTGAACTGGATATGAGAATAACTATCTCACAGGCACTTTCACATAGGCACCTTCAGATCAAAAAAAAAGACAGATGATGTAGAAGAAACATTACTTCTCTTTAAGAGCTGATGCACTGATTATAGCACAGACAGCAACTGTGAAAACCTCCATACACCTCCCCTGACAATTTTCTGTTCTGCATACACAGACAGATGTGCCATCCCTTTCTTCCTCCTTCCTGCACCAACATTAGGGAAAGCGTTACCTTTGGTGTCATGTTATTGGTGATGCAAAAGGACAAGTGTTGCAAGATGCTCTCCATGCTGTGGTACTGCTGCTGGCGGGTGGTGCGAAGGTACTTCTGCAGAGCTCTTGCCATGGAGGGAAAGATTGCCTGGGCTGCTTCTCGAGGGTCCATCATCTCTCCTGGAGCTTTCTGCTGTTCCTCTGCCTGGAGCCGTTTGATGTGAGTGAAAGCCTCCTCTACTGCAACCACAAGCCTGCAGAAGGAAAAATCAAGAGAGGTAGGATGGGTCTGTGGTTAAGGGAGAGCCTGGGAGTCAGGATTTACAAGCTCCTATTCCCATCTCTGCCACTGACTCACTGCCTGCCATCACACAATTTACATAAGATCTTCTCTACTGACAGTCGGAAGGGTAGACAGCAGCTTTTCTTTCCTTGCCCAAGCCATCCAGCAACTGAGGGTCATAAACCAGGACTGAAACTTTAAAAGTCTGAGTAACGTACTTGGTTCTGCCAACACAGCATAAACATCAGCTACATGACTCAAACGAGACACAGCTGCCCTTGCGCTGTTTCAAACAACGGCTGAAAACAACAGCTCCAGCATACACTACTGCAGTGTGAAGTGTAAGGACAGGCAAGCAGCCAGGAAGGGGCTGGCTATAAACCAGCATAACCCAGGACACAGCCTGCTCCGTGACTCCCTGGTGCTCATGAGCTGCCGACTGCTGTGATCTACACCAACCGGGTACAGTCCTGTTGCTGCTGAATGATTGTTCTGCAACCCCTCCTCTCCTGTCTTAGCTCCTAACACTGCAGCTACAGACAGCCTCTGCAAACCATTCCTCTTGTTGGCACAGGTGAGCAAACACTAAGACCACACCGTAAGAAGGCAAACAGATGCCAAATGACACTTGCAAGTTAGCTCAGGACTAAGGGACAAGTGAGGGGCTACACTGCAGTTACTGAGGAAAAACCAACGATAATGGAAGAGCCACCCAACAAAACTCCTTTACCCCTCTAGTCAGGACTTGTTTTACGCTAAATTTCCACTGAAGTCACCAACCACTGTCCACACTGCCCTCAGTATCCAAAGCATCTTAAAGCCAGGGGATGACATGACAAGGAGAAGCATAGCATACCCCATTCAGACTATATAAAAGGATCAGCATGAGAAGCCCTGACCTCTGTGCATCTTGTTTAATTTGACTTGAGGGAGGTGGGGGGTGGAAATCAGCTTCTAATCTCCTTGTGGCTTTTTGTTGCAGCTCTGACCTTTCTCCTTTGAAACATCTGGCCTGGTCTTCTAGTGACTGATGGTTTCCCTCTGACTAAGCAGCTGTTCTAACCAAACTCAGCAACCAAGGGAGATGTGCCTGAGTTAGGATGCTACACTGCACGGAAAGGAAAGCTTAGTTTCTTATTGCTCCAAGACTGGAAGAGAGCCCAAAAGACGGCAGCTATGAAGTACAGGTCAGACCAAAGCAGGCTACGGAGGGGGACACCGTGCCAGCACTTTCCCCAGTGAAATATAAACTGCCAAAAGAAAACGCAACAAGCCAGCTCCTTCCAGTTACGGCACATTCCTTCCAGACACGGCTCAGTTAAGGGGTGCCAGTCTGTAAGCAACTTGCCTCGAACTGTTAGATATGTTAACTACAAACTGTAATTAGGCTCCACAACAAACAGAGGTACTATCTCATGTCACCTCACCAAAGCATCAACTCTGCAGCCCAAGTGTGACTGGCAAGAAAGATACCTGTGTTCCCAAATAAAATACTACCAGTTCTGGCCAGGTCTTTCCTTCCCAACTCATTGAAAAGGGCAAACTGTCCCTTTTAGTAGTCTGCAAACACAAATATTCTCCTTGCCCACAAACAGGCACACTATGTGCTCCATTGATCCTGTCCCTGGATTACTTGAGCTGAGGTGACAAGCCTGGGCATGGGGGAAATAATGGGATTTCCTACAGCAAGTAACTACGGATTTGTCAAGCACTGGACTGTTTCCTAATCCGTGACATCGCATTAGCTTATCTAGCACAATATACATGGGCTCTGCTTTATGCACGTCCTTCAGATAATTCCAGCTGCAAGCTGTCACCATCCCTTGTGCATCTGGGTTTCATACGCTTCTTCTCTGTGACAGATTTACCACCAACCCCCAGCCTTTAACCATGAGTTCCCCCACTCTCATCAGGTTCTGCAAGCCCCATGTGACCGAGCCTCGCAGCGCCAAGGAGCGGCACCTGGGAAGGAACATCTTTACCTTGCACGGCGCTTTTTCACTCGGCGCTCGTGGTCAGCCTCTTCATAGTAGAGCTCGTTGTGACTGGAGTCCCGGCGACGGGCCGCAGCTGCAATCATGGCACGGGACTGCCCCGAAGCGTTATTACCTGGGCCTTTGGGAGGTAAGGGTGAGCAAGAAGTAGATAAGAAAGGCAGTATTAATGCCACAGGATTGGGGCTGGGACAGACCAACACCCCACAGCATCTGTCACAAGTGCTTTGAGGCTCCAGCCTTCCCAGCCAAGGCTACTAACCCTTCCCTGGTCCTCAGGAGCTCCGAGAGAAACCCTGCTAAACAGCACAGGCTTGCAGAGGGGACTTTGGCTTGTGGACGAGGGAGGTTAGTTGGGATGAAGGATCTCACACAACTTACACAAAGGCAGAGGTGAGGTGCACATGCCAAGGATGCAACTTACCACCCATTATATATGTTTTCAGTTTGAAGGCAAGGGCGGCTGGAACACACCACGTTTCAGCAACAAGACAGTGTGAGAGCACAAGAAGTGAGGAGTTGGAAAGAGGAGAAAGACAAACACAAGAATATCAAGAGCCATGAAGATGAACAAATGAAAGCCAAGCTTCAGACAGTTAAATACAGGGAGGAAAAACAGAACGCCAAGTCAGCAGGGTCACCTTTAGACAAAGCATAGGGTTATCCAGAGGGTAGATGCTGTCAGAGCAGCAGTCCTGCAATAGGGTAGGCTGGGGTCTATAGGCATAGTTAGCTCCTCAAGTCTCTCAAAGCAGTACCTGCCATTAGTGCTTCTGCTGCTGCTAACACATCCTACACAGCTACAGGAACAAGGAAGCTGCAATCTGTTCCCTAACACCTGGACAAGTGACAGAGCTGTCTACTGCAGGACTTAACCTAGTGACCCTGAAATGCAGTAACAAGTTCTGCAGTTCCCTCATGAAGCTCACAGCTCTGGCTGGTTGGGCAGAGAGGGGAGAAAATACAACGTCGCCCCAAAAGAGTCTACCAGAACACTTATCCGGATAGAGGTGGGTCTAACCAGAGAGGAAAAAGGAGGAATCTAGGACAATCTCCAAATCACCAAGAGCTGCTTTTCTGACTAACTGCTCTGAAAGCCCACACTCTCACAACTGTCAGTGGTTAAGGGCAATCAATTGCAGAGACATGCTTGAAAATATTCTGCTCATGCAAGGGCAACTTCTAATTTTTTTCCTAAAAAGCACAAACCAGATACCAAGACAGAAGCCTGAAGCTCAGCAGCAGGAAGGACAAACATTCACAATTTCCTATGAGTCTAAACACTTCAGACTTTGTTTGACAGCCCTGAAATGGAGGATACAACTTAAGGGAGACACTAGCTCCCAAATTTGGGTTTGAACTGTAACTTGCCTCGTTGACTATGCCTGGCGATGAAAATCCTGGTTTTGAAGGTGAGCCTCCCCACTCCACAATAAGACAGATTACAGCAAGATGTTTTCCCTTCCTGGCTGCTCCAGTATCAGATACAAAAGCTGCCAACAAATTAGGCTGCCTTAATAGCATTACTGTCTTTTCACATGGAGGGTGTAAGAGACTGTCAGGATGCCAACGTAAGCTGCAGCCAGATCTACATTCTGCTTCGTAAAATGGATGGGAATCTTCTCAAGGACATGCCTCTGAGCCTGAGATTTCCACATCCATAAAGGCAGCAGCATTACACAAGGAACAGCCCAGGGAACCTGTACTGCAGAAGGGAAGGCATGAGTTTTCAGGCCCTGGCAGGCTCGTGAGCTTGACACCTGGAAAGGCCTGCCAACCACATCTGGAGCTTGCTTCTGGTTCCTTCTCTTCCAACAAAGATTTGTGAGTTCCTAAGCCACTGATGCTACCAGACTGGCGGGTTTTCTTCTGAGACTGGGAGTCCCAGCATCCCAGCAGAAGCAAGGACCCTGCCCCCTCCTGAAGAGACACCGCAGCATCTCTTGAGAAGACAAGTCAGCTAGTAATCAGAACAGCATGTCCTGCAGACAGCCTGGTGGGGCCACTGGTTTTGAACAGTGTTCCAATTGGGAAGCCTCACTTTCCCCACACCAGGCTTCATTGAGAGAGCAGCTGGAATTTCACCTCTAGGAAAGTGCAGCAAGTCTGTTTGCTTCCCCTCTTCAACTCAGCTTGTTCTTTCCCACTTGAAAGCTCCTTCACGACAGGCAGCAGGGGATGCAGGATGAGCAAGCCTGTCCCTCTCCTTCTCTTCACCCTTCCCCAGCCAGGACAGAGACATTTCACTGTAAGGATCTAAGCCCCCAATTAATTTTATGGACTCAGAAGAACTATATCAGGTCAGGCGAAACATTTAGGATAAGGTTTTAAAAACTTCTGAAGTCACCGAAAATGCAAAAAAACCCCGAAAAACAACACCCACCAAAGCCTTAAAAACCCCTATCCATAAGGCACTGAAGTTTTCTTGTAGGTAAAACAACCATGTCTCCTGCTTTCCCATGTGACAGATACTCTTCATATTTTAGTCTCCACAACCGAGCTGTCTTGCCCAGCTCAGTCCCTTCAGTCCCTTCTCCCTTCCAGCTCTCCAAGTTCTTCAATACTAACCTACTCATGGGCAGGATAGGCCTTGCCACATCTTGTCACAGGACTTCACTGTAAAAGCTTCCCTACACTACTTCAGTTCTTCCACCAAAGGAATGCACATTTATAAAGGCTCTGATGGCTGGGCACACCCTGCTTATCACACCTAGCTTTCACTGATAGGATTTAAGAGTGTCAAATGATTTAAGTCCAGCTTTCACTGCTTTGAGTGTCCACAGGGATCTACCCAACCATCCTCCCTCTACAGACCCCAAAAATTTGAAACAGGTTTGTAGAATGGCAAAGCTCAAGGGAGATCTGTATCTGAATTTCCATGAACTGTTTAGCATCACAATGACTTGGGAACACGGCCACGCATAAGCCAGGCATAGCTAAATTCCTACTAAGGCTGCTGCTTCTTCCCACATTGGTATCAACCTTCTTCACTTTCCTGAAGGCTGTCTGTGGAAGAGGCATAGTAAATGACTGAGGAACTCATTTAGGTTAAAAGTCGTGTTTATTGTACTAGCACAACCAAGGAGATGACCCAAGGGTGACAAAAAGCAGAGGCTGCCCAAAACAAGCAGTGGTGCTGAAAAGTGCTTGTCAAGCCACGTAGTAATTAACCCTGACCAAAAACTTGGCGTTTCACCTGGCAAAGACAAAAGCCTTATTGTGGGCTAAACACATCTGTAAAGTCATCTGGAACCGGCAAACTCAGCACTGTTAGGAAGATTTCCAGCAAGAGACAAGGATTTGGCAAAGCAAAAAGGTGAGAATGTGTGCATAACAAAGCATAAAGCCAACCCAGCCCTTCCCCATCCCACCCAGTCTCAGAGCCTACATTTCACCTCACCTACCATCAACGTTGTAGACTTTCAATCCAGCCATGTGCTTGGCTGCACGGGATTTGGAGGCTGTTAACAAGGCTGGGTTGTAGACTGTGAAATCTCTGTAGTAATTTTCCAGAACCACCAGTGCAGCTCGCTGGATGCTAGAGAGAAAAGACAACAAAAACAAAACACAACGTAAGACAAGCCCCCCTAAAATGCAACAAGTTGTGTTGCTTCTTTAAATAATAATAATAAAAAAAAATATAAAAAAGAAGACAAAGAAATAGCCACATTATTTGGAATGGGTTGTCATGCCTATGGCATTACACAATATACAGAATATTAATTAATATTAGTCTGGGAACTAACATTTCATCTGAGATGCAAGATAAATGCATCTGCCCTCACCTCAGTGAGAGGATGATAGGAAATCCCTAAACAAGGGCAGCAAAACCTGAAGCACTAGGCTTGCTGCCGCATGGGAAACTGCAGAAGAACAACTCAGCCCACCTCGGCAGCTCGATAGCTGCAGAGCAGAGATCTTAGCCAGGCTGAAGAACAGAACACCACGCTGGTTTTGCTGTAGCCGACCAGCCTGGATGGAAGGACTAGCTCAGGATGGATGCTTTTCCTTTTGAGTCATTTCCAGCCGCACCTTGCAGCTCCTCAGACCTCCTCCATGGGAGCACTGACGGAAGCCCAGTCCCTTCAGCTTTCACAGCAAGATAAGATCACTGCCTGAGGAGTACAGCTGCTTGTTAAATCCCAGGCAAGGGACAGAATAAGGAGCAGTGACACTCCCTCCCCTCCCTTTGAAGGGATGCCGCTACATCAAATGATGACACATGGGAGCAATGGGAGCAAAACAGCACACGCGCCAGCAGCAGGAAAAGCTCAACCCAGAGGTATCTTCCTTTGCAATCGTTCTGACAACAGCGAGACAGATGTCTGTAGGCACTGGTACTAACAAACAGGACGGTATTTCAAAACAAGCCAGAGCAACGGTGTTTAAAAATGCCAACACACACGCGGGACCTAGAAGATAGCTCTCTCCACGTTGCTCTGGCTCCGTGCCCTAGCGTGGTGTCCGGCTGGCAGTAGTACTCTCAGGAAATCACCAAGATCACCGATGCAGTCAGCAGGAGTTTGCCAAGAACCCACACTTAATTTCATTTTGAACCCACAAAAATTATGAGGGAACTGCCAGCACATTTGTTACCAGTTAATTGTAAAGTCCACACTTACCAACAAAGCTTCTCCTAAGGAAAGCAACCAAGTATTCTCACACGTTACAACATAGGAAGAAAACATTACCAGGATGGTAACGTGGGAAAATAAGACATGAACAAATTAAGACCTAAATTCAATTCTCAGCGCTACCACTGATTCAACTTGTGCTCCCCAAGGAGCAATTTAAATGTTCCTGTGCCTTGTACTAATATTAATTTTTTGCATCACACCCCAGTAATTTAAACACACACACACACCCTCTGCTGTCCTCATTCTCCAGCTGCCCCCCTCCCACTGATCAGTGAATTAAGTGTAGATGTCAGCCCATTCATGAGATTCTGAGAAAGAAGAACAAACCCAAACTTGTTCACTGTGTACCTTCATCAGTCAGTATTACGGTACAGCACCATATATTTCATTAGCTGTGTGCCTTTAAGATGATTAATTTAGCTTTTGAAGCAAATTCCACCCGTAGCACTGTTTAGTGAGGTCTTTTGCATCCAGCTAGAGCATCTTAAAGCAGCTTTACTTTTCAGGTGTTGGTCCTTCATACTTCTTCATATCAGGCTTGTTAAAAGCAACTCCATTTAAGCCCTCAGCTACTGATATGGAATTAAAAGCCACTATTTAATCAAGGAAATAATCTGCCTTTAATGAAGTAGTACAGACTGACCTACTGCCACACACATGGAGATGCTGACACAGAGAGTGAAAGCTGCTTTCTCCCTGCCAAACTTCTGATTTCTACTGTGAATTTGCTGAAGCTTAAAAACAAAATTTCATAAATGAAGTCATGCGGCAGCAGCACATATTCCCCCTTCTGAATGCATTCAAACGTGACTGAGTTTCTCCATGACCGTTTCTCAGGAAGGTAAAACTCCATACAGTTTAATCTCAAAACGCAACACTCGGAAAACTAGGATCAACTGAAAATAAGAAGATAAAAATGAACAGAGTTATAGCCTGGAAATGCACTGCACACGTTTCAGGCAGTGTTGGAACTTCTGTCCCAGCAGTGGGAGGTATTTGGGAGGCACTCCATTGACCAACTAGCTCTATTAGGACAAAGCACAAGGCATCACCAGACAGAATCATTTATACACATTTTCCCTGGACCCCACAGAGAACATTATCATCAGGATGCCTGCTTTCCCCATCCACTACTCCTTCCATCCCCTCACTAAATAACCTACCCCACCAATTCACTGGCACACGCACCCAAAATCCAAACACAATAAAGCTTTTATATTGCAATAAGCAACCATCACTGCCCTGAAAATTAAAGCCCTGCTATTTTTTTGTTGATGCAAATCCAGCACAGGCTCAGTCCTGTACGTAAGAGACCCCAATCACTCAGAAGATCTGCTCTATGGGGACCCAAACTGTAACTAAACATCAGTTTCCTAAATTTCTATCAGCCCATTTCTGTCTTCCATGTAGACCATCCTAAGCATGGCAGGTTAGGAAGACAGCTGGACTGCAACTCTTCAAATTCCCTTTTAAAGGGGGGGG
>VZRU01019356.1:431907-462246 GCA_013398155.1 Pedionomus torquatus
GGGGAAATTAAAGAGAAAATGCCGCGGACAAGAAAATTAGAAGGGTCACAATAATTAGCAAGAGTGAAGAGAAGGCTGAATCAGAGCCTTCTGGGCAGTGTTGCTCAACCTCTTTGCCCACATCAAGGGGAAGCCTCACCCTGCAGAGTGCAGGACAGCCAGCCCTGCCCCATGTGGGAGCTGCAAAGCAACAAGAACCCCCCCACCCCACCCCCGGCCGTCACAAGCTTGGCAGAAAAGGACCCAAGGCTCCTGTGCAACGCAGCGTGCAAAGAGGAGGGCAACCACAAGCAAGTAAGGGCCCCGAGCAGCCCTGAAGAGCGAGCAGGAGCAAAGCAAAACTCTAAGGAAGCCCTCGGCCTCCCAAGAGAAATGCAATTTTTTGGGACTTTCTGCCACGGGGCAGACCCTCTGCTGCCTTGCAAGGAAGGTTCCTCGCCACCCACACGCCAGCTCCGATGGGAATGGAAACTGGCAGCCTTCCCGGAGCCTGCATTCGGAGGCGTTGTCCTTGCAGAAGTGTCTCGGGAGGAGTTGAGCACCACGCTGGTCACTGCCTTCATTCACCCCACACTTCAGCAAACTCAGGCTTTCCTTGCGTTTAGGGTTTTAGAAAGAATGGGGAGGGGCAGGAGGAAAATGAACAGAAAGTCTCAATTGCCTGTTCAGAGAAAGCCAGAGTGAGGATCCTCCTCGTATCCTACAAAGCGGATCTGGCAGCCCAGTATATAATTTCAGGCATCGTTACAAACAACCAGAACACAAAAAAACGTATCAGGACATGAAAAGCATTTTTTTGTGCAATAGTTCAGACTCAGGAAACCTATGACATGACAAAAAAAAACCCAAACCCCAATTCTTGCACAGGCCAGTGACCTACTAGAAACCCAGTTTTCCTTGTAGGTAATCTCAGTCGGGCCCTATGTTTTGTTGCTTTGCGTTTTGTGTGGTTGGAGGGTTGATTTGTTTGGTTCTTTTTGTTGTTGTTGTTTGGTTTGTTTTGTTTTAAATTATTATTATTACTACCCTGAAGAAGGCCATGTCTCAGCATGCTGCCAAGAAGGAAAGCAAACAAGCAGATCCAACAGAAGCACAAGGTACCTCAGTGGCATTTGGCAGCAGAGAAACCTGGTCCTTTGCAAACAGTAACCAATTAACTTTTGCAGGGTATCCGAGGAAGTGGAGGAGGGGACTACGTGACACAAAGGCAGCAACTACTGCCAATTTCCCCCCCCAAAGGTAAGTCAAGTCAGTAACAGTTTTGCCTGAATACTTGCTGCTACACAGGATTTTGGTATTTGAGGTCTTGCCAAACATTGTACCTCAGAGGCCATTTTGGCTTTGTACTTGCTCTGTGTGACACAGCTACACCAATCCTGAATTTGGCTTTTTTAGAGGATTTCCAGGAAAACAAGCTGGTGCTACACTGAGGCAAGGCACAAGGCAAGAAGCCTGTCTGCATAATAAAAATACTGGCTTTCGGCCCTGCTGTTTTCTAGAAAAAACGGTTTTCACTTTGCTCAAGTGGTGGGAAAGGGTTAGCAAAAAAAGAAAACTGGGGGCGTGGGGGAGAAAAAAGAGACTGAAGTCACACCCCTATGCTCATAGTTGCCACTGGGGACACTATGGTCAAACCCAGCCATCATTCACACGGTTTTAGCAGTTTTGAGTTTTCCTGCTAAGCTAGAAACATAGCCTGTCATGGCACCATACCAACCGTCAGCTAGACACTGCTAATCATCAAAGGCAGAGGAGCGCCTCAGACTTTTGCAACAGATATGGCTATAAATACACATGCAGAAAGAGCTGCTTGCTACCAGAGCACCCACTTCCTTACCCTGCTGGATGCAAATTCTGTAGCATCGGAGTTGAGGGTGAGCCACACACCTAAAATCCACAGGGATACTCAGAGAGGCCTGATCACAGCTGTGCTAATTGAGGGCTGTGGAAGCCTAGGGTTATTTAATCAAATGGTTCCCAACACAGACTCCTCGCCTCCAAACAACATTTTTTAATTTTTTTTTTTTAATGTTCTCCAAAACAGACACAGCATCAAAACAAGCCAAGGTCTCTGGGCACAGAACGTACATGCCATAGCCAGCTGGGAAGCTTTGGCACCCAAAAGAGAAGCTGAGCAAGGACTGCACAAAGCAACCCTCCATGCAGAGCTGGCTTTGTCTTACAGGTTGCCTCCAGCCTACAACTGCATCAAGCTTATCTACTGCAAGATGTGGAGGTCTCCTCAAGTGCTGAGGTACTCATCCACAGTGTTTCTTAGCCTTCACCAGTGCTGTCAGCTCACACCCTAAAGACTCAGAAAACTTCTGTGCCTTCCCAGAAGCACCCTAGAATCACATCTCCCTCCCAGAAAACCCCCTTCCATCACATACTCTTTGGTGAGGTGCAGAGCTGAGCCTCAAGTTCCTAGTCCTTCACCATGCTCTTCCAAAGCAATCACCAGGACTGAAGCCTCAGAAATAAAACTGGAAATAGACAACTGAAATTAAAAAGCTCCCCCCACCAGAACCCCTGTTGAAAGTGATTACAGAAGGTATTTCCACCGCTCTCCACACAGACTTGCTACCCAGCTCTACCTACCATAGGTAAGGGTGAGGCCAGCACAGGCTGCCCGGGTAGATGCTCCCTGGGTGGCACGGCCGTGCCAGGGGCCACATCTTATAAGCTGACCGAAGGGGAGGAATTTGGTACTTGCTGTTCTTCCCAAGCAGCAAGGCTCCTGGGAGGACTGAGGCTGCACAGAAATGCTTTTTGCCGCAACAGCAGCGGCACCAGTGCCTTAGCTACAGTTTCATCCTCTCCGGTAAACAGAGACGGAGAGCGATCTCAGCAAGAGATGCCAAGACAAGGAACTCCTCCTGCAGCTGTGGCCAAACAAGAAGAGCAGAAAAATGCCTTTTGATCGTCATAACTGCAACAGCATTTCAGTCTGGTAGAGTCAAGAGAACAAGACCACAGCCCCTAGGAACAGGAAAACCACATTTTCTTGTCAGACAGCCACAACTGAAGCCTCCACTTGGCTAGGGCAGGCAAGCACAATCCTTGCCCTCCCCAGAACCAGCACCAGGTGACCGAGACACAGCGAGTTTGTTTTAGATACCCAACTTCTGGCACTTGGTCAGGCAGGGAGGAGAACTTGTAAGGTCAAGCCTTTACTGGGGAAGGAGAGGAAGCCTCAGCACAGTAATGGGTTATCACCACAATGGCAGCACAGATGCTGTCCCCAAGGACGTGAACATCCATCCTTTAAGGGTGCAATTTATATGGAACCCCCACATACACACAGGGTTCATCCCAGAGTTTTGCAGCAACCAGTCCCCATCTGTTCTACCCCCCCTCTCTCAGCCTTTTAAAAATTCAAAACCAAACACAAAACAAAACAGGCACTGAAGTCTGTGTCCATGCCCCCCAACACCGGGCATCTGAACAACTGTCATAAACATTGCAAGTTTAAGGAGAGCACCAGCCTGCTTTCTAGCCACAGATCTCCCCTTTTCTGCCCTGCATGGTCTAAGACACAGTGCTCTCCAACACACTCTCTATGCCAAGTCTTGTGTTTCATGAGACAACAACCAGAATCAACGTACTAGCTGAACAATACAGTAGTTAGCTGCTGACGCAGAAGGGGATTTCAATGTACAGTTTTCTGAATGAGAAGGGGAAAGCAGGATTCATTTTAACGTTGGGGTTTTTATTTCTTTGTTTTCCTCAACAGCAGCCTAGCTAAAGCCCTCTAATATGGATAAAGAAAGAAAGGACCCCTGCAAGTCTACTATGAATATCACTGCTACGTTCTAACCTTTTTATTTAGAAGAGAACCTGTGAGTATGGAAACGGAAGCTTTTAAAATAGAAGGTTTTACAGGAGGGTATAACCAAACTTCGAGGCGAAAAAAAAAATCCACTCCTTTGTGTCATACCATCTAAACAAGCTACTTATTTAAGCCTCCCTGAAGAACCCTATAAAAGTATTCCCAGGCCTGTGCTAAGAAGATATTGCTACAGATGTACAGAGTGCAAAGTTTTAGCAAGCAGCTATATAAAACCCCAGTAAACCCACAGGCATGCTCCCACTGCAATTATCCTTCTGAGAAACTTTCCAGCCTGATACCTCAGGAAGTTAACTGGTCTTCAGGGTACCAGCATGTGGGCTGAATGTTTTTCCCTAGTCACCTTTATTGGTAGAACTTCAAATTTCAATAAATGCTTTCCCAACAGCCACACCACCCTCGTTTCCAATCACTGAAGGTGGCAGCTAGTAAAATTAGCTAGGACAAAACCCCCCAGATGCTCGTGATAATACATAGGGAGGAGGAGGAGGAAAGCACAATCCCCTCACTCAAAGACTGATCCTGTAGGTACAATAATACAGTTTACCAAAAACAGACAGTCACTGTGTTGAGGTCAGATACTGTGACAGCTCCATACTTCTCTTCCTCAGTAACACAGGGAACATCTCATTTCATGGTATACAGTGTCAAGAGAGGCAAAAATCATAGGGACACTTGTTACCCCCGACATCATAATCAACAGATACAAAATAGAGTAAGAAATAAGCTGCAAAAGCGTAATGTGAGTTTTAAAAACATTGGAGGTCCTGGAGCACCAGAAAAGAATCCTAAGGGAGGCAGCAGGCTCTTTTCACAAGAAAAGAAAGACCTGAGCCCTTGCTGAGCTTGAGCTTCTTCCCAGGTTCACTGTGTGCTACTCTAGGATGCCTTATTGCAAGGGGTCAGCCTAGGTAACCAGAAAGGCTGCCTTCCAGCCCCCTCACAGAATAGCAAAGGGGAGTTTGTTAGCATGTGGTAAAGGTACGTTTGACCAGTTACCTCAGCCCATCCATTGGGACGGGTAGGCGAACACACAACAAGAACAGCTTCAGGGGCTGCATCTGAAAGGGCAGCTTGTGAAAGCCTGAGCACGTGGGTCGACAAACCTCTCCCCCAGAAGGCTGAGGGAGCCAGCTGCCAGGAGAGCAGCCTCCAAAGCAAACCACTTGCATCCTCCTACGCCAGAACCGCTTCTCCAAGAGGAACAGCGTATGTGTGTGTGGTGGTTGTTTTCAAGCACTTACTCACCAGGCAGATACCTAGCAGAACCACTAGATCCAAATGGTATAGCTCAAAGATTAGCCAGCAGACAGCAGCAGCTTTCAGGCACTAACAGCTTAGGCGGATTTCAACCGGTTCCTCAGACACCAATAACCACAGGCAGATGCCCCAACAGCTCTCAAACTAGAGACATACACTTCCCTTTGATCATACATCACACATTCAAACAGGCGAAGGAGCTACCTTCTCATCAGGCAGAGAGCAAACCCTTGCTACCAGCACCTCATTGCCCCAGGGTCTACTCCAATGCAGAGAAAGAAAAAAAAGATGAGAGAAAAGGAGCTGCCCATGCCCAGCCATATATCCACCATGTCCCAGACACCCACAGTGAACCAAACCAACACCTGGCCAGACATCCCCACCGAAAGCTCAACCCAGCACCCTCAGGAGCCAGTAGCAGTTGAATCGGATCTGGAGAGCAGCAGCTACTGGGATCCACACACCAGAGCTCAGAAATGGTTTTCCAAGCGTATTGCCAGCACCCCAGGCAATTTTGCAAAGTGGCGGGGTATCCTTGGGAGAGCAAGTGAGAATACTAACTTGCTTATTCAGGAGAAAAATAACCCACCCAAACAACTACCCTCTGTTCATACTGAAGCAAAACCAAAGCTGTGACAGTTTTCCTTTATCTACTGAGCAAACTGGCAGATTGGGAAGGAGGGCAGCGAGAGAAGAGCACAAAGAGGACAACTTAAGTGAAAAGATGGGAGGAAGCTGCTGCCGAGCTATCCCCATGGACCTACCCAGCAAGGGAAATACAGGCACACCAGACAGCTGCAGATGCTAGCAGAGAAGGGACAAGTCAGCTTCCCCAGGGAACCTGCGGGTGTTGCACCCAGATGCAACCAGCAGCCCAAGCAGGCTCCACTCGCCCACACCCAACTCAACACAGGCCCATGACCGATGTGAGAGAGTCAGGGACACCACTGAAGTTGACCTTAAGGTTAACATCTCCATAGCCGAGCAGGCTACTGAGACCAACGACTCCTGCAGAAGGAAAGCCACACAACTCAAGATAACTGTTTGGAGAGTCCCATCTCGCAGCTGGTGATCTGACACTACACCAAGCCCACAATGATAAGTTGCCACAGGGTACACCGTGTCCAGCTCTGCATCTTCAGAGACGTGGCCTGGAACATGAAACCTATCCCTCGTGTTTGGACTACAGTTGCTTCCCTGTAGGCCCGCTGTGTAGAGGAGAAGCAAGGACTCGATGCTCTCCTTGGTCAAACTCAGCAGAAGAATGCAGCTTTGCGCAGAGCCACACACCCCCAAGGACTGCCCCTGCAGCAACACACGTGCATAACCTCTCTCCTCATGCAGGCAGCAGCAGGACCACTTTCAATGAAACCATCACCATGAGAGGAAACTGTCCTGCTTCTTTCCCATCACACCTTCTTCTGCCACCAAAAGCCTTTGTGACCCTTAAGCACCAGAAGGGTAGTTGAAAAGACTGCAGAGACCGAGCTGGGCTAAATAATACACGGAGGAAAAAAACAAACACACAAACTATAAAGCTACACAGATAATAGAGATACAAATTACCAGTTCCACCGTTTAGATCCTTGAGCAACCAGACCAGATTTCTTTGGGAGGGGTGAAGAAGGATCAGACAGTTGACAGAGTAATTTTTTTGCAGCAGCATTAGTTTAAGAAGTGATGTGAAACTATGACCAAACGCTTATGTTATTGAGGGGTGTACTAAGTATTTACAAGGGAGGCTTAACCTCTTTCAAAAGTTTCTACACATTTGAGGCTATATTTAGGATTTAAACAAGTTTCAAACAAGGCAGGGAGGATAGGATGACACCAAAGTGTGCTTTACCTTCTGAACGCAGGAGTTAGCAGCAAGACCAAGAGCTTACCCTGCACGCAGGAGTGAAACAGGCACTTAGTGCAGACATGTAAGGGATAAAATACCAGACTTTCCTGAGCCCGAGCTCCAGGGCATCCATTACCCTCCAACTCGAGCTCATGCCCCGCTTAAGTGCCTAGGAACCTTGCAGCAGCCAGCAATACATGGTACCCTGGATTATTACTTCCAGTCCCTGGGAACAGCATAATCTGTGACAGTGATACATTCCCTCTTCCCAACCTACATGTATGCTACGCCTCTGATTTGTATGAGCCTTGGAAGAAAAAAATAAAAATGCAGAAACTGGCAGGTACGGCCAGTTTGTATTATTTATATGTAGTAGACTCTTATTTATAAGAGTCTACATTTTCAAAAGATAATTTAAAGCTTGACCGTGCATCAAATAAGACCAGAGTCTTTAGAAGGAATTCTTTGAATTACATTAACAGTTATGAAGTAACTAAGGGTGCGGTGGAGGTTTTAAGTGAAAGTTAAGAAATGCAACTTTAATTCCAAGGAAGGAACAGAAAAAAAGTTTTCAAAGATTCTACTGGCAGCAAAACTTCCGTGCTGTAAAAGGACTTCACATTCAGATGCCGCTGCCATGAAACCTCAGTACACAGCTTTTGTTCCAACAGCAGCCTGGTAGGGTGCTCTCTTAGGAAAGCGGACCACCTCTTGACCCCTCTGCAGGTGACAGGATTAACCTGGCCAGACTTGGAATGAAGTTTGCCATTTGCATCAATACAGCAGCTTTAACTGCTTCAACTTCTTCTAGGATGTCTCTCACAAGGCTTCAGACTATTCTTTCCCTCCAAGCCTATGCAGACAGGCTTAAAGAGGCAGAATCGATGCTACTTGCTAGCAGATCCTTGCACACAGAGGAATGTCAGCTTTCAAACCACAGCCCAGCCTTCCCTGCACAGCACCCCTCCACCACAGGGCATCCTCCACCCAGCTCCACCCCAGCTGGCTTTGCGCGACCAAGAGAGAACTCATTTTAAAGCCAGCACCTGGCAGACCCTACACATGACACCAGAGACTCAGGGGCATGGTCTGCGGTTCCAAACCGAGCATCAAAAAACCAGCCCCCACAAGGATGCAGATGATCCTCCAGCAGGACTTTGGGAGCACAAGCCAGAGTCGGCAGCCTCCACACCACAGCAAAGGTCCCCACTGCTATGCTGGGAGCCTGTTCTGCTGTCAGCTGGGGAACAGCTCTCCCCAAACTGCCAGATGGGGTCCCCACTTGACCTAAACTGCACAAGGGGAATTGAAGCACAGAGGTTCATTAAAGGAGATCAAGAGCTGGAGGGGGAATCAAGCTATAAGCAAAAAATATCACTCTCAGTTTTGTGGCGCAAAAAAAAAAAAAAATTTACTACCACCCAACTCTCCTTATTAACTCCTCCTTATTCCTTCAGGGTAGGGTCAAAACTAGTTTCCAGTTTTCTTGGACATGTTACTTAATTTACAGTTCTTGAACAGCACAACCAACAGTTTCTTACGCTTTTAACAAAAAGCGAGCCTCCTCCTTTCTCCCAAAGGGCACACAGCTCACTCCTTTGCAGAATATGTGTATTTCATGATTCACCACAAGAAACGGATGTCAAAGGTTGAGGGGGTGGAATTTTTTTTTTCCAGCATTTGAAGATAAAAGTATCTTCACAGCCACAAAATTTGTTCAGCAGCTTAGAGAGACCATCTGTCTCCATGGGTGGCACACACAGGCGACTTGGAGGGCACCGACAACAGGGGAAAAGAAATTACATGACAAACTCCTTAAGTACAGGGTAGGCTGGAGCGCATGCTGGTTTTGAACTTCTGGGCTGTGCTGATTTTGAAAGACAAACCAACAAGAAGCGAAATCCCTGCAGATGAAATCAATGGCATTTCCTCCACACCATCTCTTTCAGAAGGACGAAGCCTTGCAACTCCCGTCAGGGAGCCAGTAATACCATACTAGGCAGGGGGATTAATAATTGACAGCGGGCCCTTCACTTACAAGTACGCTGTAAACTTTTAAAGTATTAAGTATTCCAAAAATGTGAGACTGCTCCAGGGTACAACAATCACCCTGCACCACTTGCTAGTGCTGCCTGGTGCATCTGCAGGAGCACAATAGGATGGCTACCCAGGCTGTGGTCTAGTGCACTCAACCTCCACTCAGCTCCTTCTGCTGAAAAGAAGGGAGGTGGTGCGTGCAGGAGGAGCGATCAAAGATCGAGAAAAAACATATGCAGAAAGGCAAAAGGCTAGGAAAACATCCAACTTTCAGAAAAGCAGAGCCCTCCCAGGCTTTGGAGACAGGCTTTACCACATCAGAAAGTCACAGATGAGTTGTGCATGGAGTCAGATACTGACAGTCCATCCTAGACTTTCCCCTCCCCTCTAACGAGAAGCACCTGGCACTTCTGGAGTCTGCTGTTCACTACTGTCACAAACAAACATCCTCTTAATGAGGTGTTGCTTTGACCCAAGTAAGATGTCCTATCTGGTCTTTGCTGACAACACACCCCATGCACCATCAGACAGACCCTCGTAAAACGGAACAAGGCACCATTCCCATAACTCATCTGGACCATCAAAGCAGACTGCTCCCTGCTCAGCAGGCAACAGCACACATTTTTTCAGAGGCTACTGGAAAATTCCTTTATGCAATTCCACGGGTACCCTCATGGCAAAAGCAATCAGGTGAACTGCTCTCTGTGGCACCATCCTCCTGGAGCCGAGGCAGCAGGCACAGGCAGGAGGAGGAAAAGGTACAGCCTTGTGACTCAGAATGACTAAGAATGTGGTTGGAAGTCTTTTCCCATTAAGTCATTATTAGTTTAGCCCTAAGTCAGAGCTTTCTTCCCTACTCCGTGGCACAGGGTGTTTGAAGCGTGTTAACACTCAGCTGCCCATGCCACACAACTGTGGGCAGAGTTCTGCAAGCTCAGGAACGGGAGCATGGAGAAGCAGCCCAGCTTCAGAGACAATGAGTTGCAAAAAGATGGTTGTAAACACCCAGTTACAAGAAATGCTGCTGCAAGGACATAGCAAGTCTGACACCTCTCAGCGCTAAACGAGCGGCTCTGGAGCAGATAGCTCAGCTTCTTCAGGAGCTTCACACTTGCAGATGCAATTAACACCCATTCAGCCAGCTATCCCAAAACTTCTTGGGAGGAAAGACTATTTAATGCTGCTGCTCATCAGGTCTGGTGATGGGTGGGGGAGAGGGACAGTCATACAAATGCTCATCAGGGCGCCTTGCACAGATTTCAGGACTGAAAAAAGAGCAATCAGGAACGAGGCTAATTTTATACAGGCTCGAGGCTCCGTCAACAGAGCTGCTCTGCAAATTCGCTGGTCCATGAAACATGCTGTGCTAAGAAGCTCCTGTAATCGAGGCAGCAAGACGGTTAACAAGAAGTTTTGCTACAGCAGAAGGTGTGTTTTGCTACACACCTCACCAACTCAATCTCTTCAATCACAGTGTTTATCACCATGGAAGATGGTAAGGATTGAAGAAACCTCAAGGAGAAAGGAAGGTTGGTGTAATTCCTCTGGTCCTTGGGAAACGCAGGCCAAGCAAACTGCGTGCAGGGTAGAAGGCAGAAGCCCACAGTGCCTCCATCAGAGTTAAGCTGGGCAGGTACAGCACCAGGTACTGGCAGGTACTGGTACATTGCACCAATGTGCACCATGTTTGTCCTGCAGTCCCACTTCTGAACACCTGTCTGGAAACAGAAATAGCCCACAAGCATATAAGATCAGTCACATCAAGAAGGACCAATGCAATTAGACACACATTACAAAGTTCATTCACCAGAAAACAGCAAGATTTCAGCAGCTCTTGCCTCAGGCAAGAGATCCAGCCTCATAAACCCATGGTCAAGCTGATGCATTTCACCACACTAGAAACAGAAACAAAGGTGACTATATACAACAGTAGCTTTCCATTATTATTTTTTTTTGGGAGGGGGGCAGGACAGCATAACCTAGGCAGAAGTATCAACATAACTCTGAGCAAGAGCACTGTACACACTTCAAATGTTGACCAGTGTTCTTCAGTAGAAAATTTTAATCCTTGATAAGGCAAAGGATATTCGAGCAACACCCTGTCGTGACAAGATCAGATGCATGAGGCTTACAAACACAGTCTGGAATATGAAAAAAACCCTTATTCCTACACTTTAGCCTCTACCCACTCCCTCACTAAGGAATATGGCCCCAGTGGCACCAAGAGACACAGATGAGAGAAAGTGCTCATTAGATTAGGTCAGTAAATACCAATATTCTAGAGACTGGTTTTATAAGCAACAGGTCCAACAGATACAAGACTGCCAACCCAAAGCACCTGGGTCAAAAGTGGCATCAGCTTCCAGCATGCAATTCTATTTCAGCTCTGGTCTGTATTAAAGGGGAGGGCTCACACACTGCCTAAGAAACAGCTACTCTGCTGCCTCCAGTTCAGCTGGGAGACAGGCTGAATCTTTTCCTCTTCCACTAAACATGTACACATCATAGTTTCATGAGTGTGCAACAGGCCACGAGAATTCTCAGTACTATATTGATGGCTCCTGCAGGGAACGTGCAGGCTCTCCAGAGACAGGTACCAGTTGCTCCCTTCCTGGAATTTTAAATCACAGTTCAGCAAACATCCATCCAATGCAGATGGGTAACACAGATACAGGCAATGCTCTAACAGACTTTTTCCATACAGCACTGATATTTCTGAGTACTAAGCTCATCTTGATTAGACAGATATAGATGGCCAGCACAAGGCCATCTGCAACAGCTGTACCCTGATTCCAAAGGTGTATGGAGACCTCTCCACTAGCTTCCCAATCAGCTGGTTCATAAAGGCAAGCCCATATCTGGAAGGACAGAAAAGCAGACTGAAGCTCTCGGTACTCCATACAGCCTAACACATGATGAATTATCACGGGCCTGCTCTTCATATCCCTACTGCAGGGACGAGCGAAAGGGAGGAGAAAGACCCACTCTCAAACATTTCTAACCTCAGAAACACAAAACTATACTAGAGCCCAACACTCAGCTTATGTGTAAGATCAGTAATTACCACGTGTTTGAAGCCATTCATTTTCTTGAGCTGTCTAGACTAGCAAAGCTCTAGGGTGGGGAAAGATTATTTGCTGAAGAGGAAGGGAATATGCTTAACACCCAAACTACAAAAAAAGAAGGGTTTTCTCCTGTGACATCCTTTCTACATAGTTTCTGGGCCATCCAGAGGGAACTGAACTGTGGATGACAGGTGCCAGCAGTGTCCCTACCTGTAGGGACAAACCAAAGCCCCAGCTGCAAATCCAAGCCTCAGCTCACAAAGCTACTAGCCTTTCAACAGGGAAAGTTATCTACTGTTGCTCTCCCTCACCTTTGTTTCCCTTTGTTGTTGCTTTCATAAGTCTCGCCAGCATCCCCACCCAACTTCTCTCGCATTTTTCCCAGGCTTGACCTTTCTTGCATCTACTCTATTCCCCGCTCTCTACCCATACATACCACCATAAAGCATTCCCCCTGCATGACAACCCTTCCTACCAGGAGCAGCAGAGCAGTCAGCGAGCTGAGACTTGGCACTACATTCGTTGGGACTCCAACTTAATTTTTACCACCCCCACCCCCTGAGCTCCTGAATCGATGCCAAAGGGAACGCTAGTTTTGGCAGTCGAGTCTCCCAGAAGAAAAGTTACAGCCAAAGTGCTGGGGGTGGGACCAAGCCAGCCTATTAATAGGTTGATTATAATATGAATTTGGGGAACTACTCCCAAATATGCTTACCCTCCTGGACCCTGGGCCCTTAGGGGTGGAGTGGAACACCTAACTCAGCACTTCAAGCTTCTTTGCTGTGTATGGAGCCAAGGAGGGTGGAAAATCCTGTCTGCACCCTGCCTGGAAAGAACATGGATTTCCAGAGGGTGGCTAAGCTATTGTTTTTTTCCATTCTCCCCCAGAAAGGCCATTTTACTCAAACTTGCATAGCAGCTCCCTCTGCCTTATCAGAAAAGACTTAGAATTTGAAAGCTTTCACCTTGGATTTAGAAAGTTGGTATCAACAATTTTCCTGTGGAAGACCTAGAGCTACTCCAAGAAGCAACACCGAACAAGATAGAGATGTCTCAAGAGCCTTCTCCCCTCCATCTTCCCCGGAGCACACCAGACTGTTGAGGAAGACAGACTATAAGGGCAGCCAGGGAGCAAAACTGCTAAGATATTTGGGAGCACGAGGAAGACAAAGAGCTGGACTGAGGCATCAAGGTTTTGATTTCAGGAGGCAGACAGATCACCATACCTGTTAAAGCATGCTTCCTCCTTCCAAGTGGCAACCCAAAACCTCTCTAAGACCCTTTAAAGTGCTGGGGTGAGGTGGCAAACAGAGAGCCCAGAAGCAGCAACAAGTAGCGCACTTCTTGTAGTAGCATACTCCATACATAGATACAACCACCTCTCCAGCACACACACAAGGCTGCTTCTCCAGACTTCCTGAATAATCCAAACTGTCCTTGCATATCTCCACATTTTGTCATCAACAGATCTCCCATTCCAGCCCTGTGCCTCAACCAGAGGCAGACGGCAGCCCCTTGTGACCTTGGCTGACATTCCACCAACAAGCACATCAAGACCTTTAGGGAAGCTTTGCAAAATTATGCTGCAAAGGTGTGCAAAAGTTCCCAAGTTTCTTGTGTTTTGCATAAGCATCTCACAATTCTAGGCTTTTAGGAGCTGAAGGAGAACCATCTGCATTCACTTCTTAAAGTGTTTACCACACTGGGGCTGCACTCAATATCAAGACCAGCAGCTCTTACCATTTACATGTGAGTTACTCTCCCCATTGCCTGTAGCAAGAGAGAAAGAAAGAACAAACTCACACTTAGATGGAAGATGCTTGGCCACTGATCAAACCTACACACTTCCACCTTTATGTTAGTAAAGGTGGAAAGACACACAGACACAGGCTTCAAAAGATCAGTAGACGTTATACTCATCTGTCAGAAACTAAGGAAAAAGCAATGCTAGTTTACCATCACTAGACACGCTTGGCAAGACTCTCCTGTAACACAAGACACTGTAGCATCTACAGGCTTGCATGGTTTGAATTCAATATGCCAAACAAAATTAGAATCAGCTTGCCAACAAACGAGAAGTTATTAATTTTTCATACATCTCGGATTTCACCTTAAGTTTTACAACTCCTTGCTGCCCTTGCATCACTCAAGGCATTTCAAAACCTTTCTGCAAAGAGAGAATTGGAAAGAACACAGCTTCTAACATGTGTGCTATTAAATACTTAGACCTTGATTCTCAAGCAAATTCTTTGCTTCTAATGGGAAGGTTCCTTACACGGTTAAAACCAGGCATGCAAACTTTGGTGGGATCTTAATTCCTCTGAACACAAATCCAGAGTCTACCACCAAGCAACCAGCAAACTCTCTCAAACCAAACCTGCACACTGTGTGTAAGTATATAGGCATATATGTACATGTACTGCCTTAGCACACCTCCAGGCACAAAGCTGTGGCATGGGGGAACTCTTTGGTAGTCATCTCTCCATCTCCCTAGTCTTAAAGGCTAGGCTGGATCTGTCACATACTACATAGGAATTTTTAAGTTAAAAAAAATAAAATTGGTTTCACAAGAAAAATGGCAGAGAATAGTTCATTTTTTAAACCCTGAAGACAAACTTTAAATAAGTCAACAGGAACACTTCTACTACAGAAGAGGAGCTCTCCTTCACGTTTTACAGAGAAGGAAAATAACAGCAGAGTCCAGACCTAGCTCACCCAAAAGACCCTGGGTTCTTCCACTAAGCCAGAAACAACATCCAGGAGTCAACTCCCAGATTTAAGCTTCAACCACTAAATCTGCTTCAAAGCAATTCCAAAGCATGAGACTGTTCCTGCATCCACTTAAACCAGCAGACACTAATCTCTTCATCTGCAATAGATAGGCATGCCACAGGGGTCTGGAGAGGATAAGCAGAACAGATGTTTAAGTGCACACACAGTCTGGAGAATCATCTTCAGAGCTCAGCTGCTAGCTTTACAGGGTACAGGAACTAAGAGATTCTAGAGAGCTTCACAGGACATGGGAACTAAGGAGATTGAGACACCTGTCCATTATTTTACCTTTGCTGGGGGAAGCATTAATCCCAGCAGGAAGGTGGAAGCAGGCGTGCACATGTCATACCTATAGACACTGCACAGTTCCCAAACACTCCCAGTTACATCCGACCCAGCAAACCAATCCACACCTAAGACAAAGAGCATCATGTTCCAAAGGGAAATGAGGAGCAGCATAGCACTGCCAAAAGAAGCACCTATGTGTGTCCCAGTACTCATTAAAAATATTAATCCTAAATAACCTGAACTGCTAGGAGATTTTGGCTGCATCAAGGCAAATTCTTCAGCAGGACTAAATGCTATTTCCCTCATGTCAGCACAAAACTGCAGATCTTCAAAAGAGAGAAAGAGTCCTCAGTCACTGGAAGCAGCCTTCAGATCCCACACTGGGATCTGATCCCAGGTGCAGCTACCTGGATAAGTCCTTCAAGGTAGCTCCAATCAGTCTTCAGGACACAAACACCTCAACGCAAGCATCTCGACTGCCTGCAAAAGGCACACGCTGCATCCAACTAGCAGTGCTTGATCTGAGCCAAGGGATGTTCATACAGGTTCCTCGCACCACTCTTGGCTGCACAGGACAACAAAGACAAATGGGTGTTTTCAACAGCACAGTCGATTGCTGCATGCTTTCTCATACAGGGTCACTTACTTCTTCCTTCAGCCCCTGGCCCAGGGAGTAATATTCTGCATAGCCTGAAGGGCTGATCTCAAAGTGGCGCCTGGCCTGTGCAGCCAAAGAGCACAAGCCAGCCCCTGCCACATATGGAGGCCTTTCTCCTTTCCTTCAGTAAGGAGACAGAGTAAGAAACCCAGAGAAGCATCTTAAAGATCTCACCGGACTTAGCCCAGTGACCAACCTAAAGTTGTTCCATCAGCTCTTTCCATACACAGAAACACACAGGACTCCTCTTAAACAGTCAGAGACAGTAAGAGAACTTCAGTTTAAATTTGGAGAGACTGTAGGACTCCCTTGGAGGAGGATTTGGAAACCAGCAATATTATTTTCAGAAAAGCATTTGATGCTTCACACTGTAGCATAACCACACTTATCTACACCGCTGGAGTTTAAGGGCTTGTACCTACCTCAAGTGCCCCAAGCTGTAGTATCTCGACTCTCCATCCGTTGACCGAACTACCTTGACCGTGAACATGGGCTGCAGTTGCCGCAGCTCCAGCAGCACAATGGCCAGGTAGTGAATGAAGAGCAGAGCATCCACCAGAGACACCGCATACTGCACTATCCCTTGGTAGTTGGTGTCCTTTGAGTCCAAAATGCGAACGCCGTAAAAGAGCCAGTAGGAAAACACAAACAGGAATATGAGGACCAACAGAAGGGCCCGAAACACAAACACCCTTGGTATATCTGCCTTAGGCTGGCGAAAAAACAGAGCCCAGGTGCCAATCAGAAGAATAAGGAGTTTAAACGCCACAGAGATGAACAGTCCCTCACAGACAGTACCACATGGCTCCAGATCATCCCGCCACAGGATCTGGGGTAACAGAATGAAGGCGATGGGGGTAAAGAAGACAAGGAGTCCGAGAACAGCTGCCACTGTTAAGCCCAGGTAACGTTTGCAGTCCAACCCAACGCTGTCCTCCAGATCCTTACTGATCCGGGCAATGTCCTCCTGGGAGATGCTGTGCTCAGAGGTGCCTGTGATCGCTGTCGTGGTCTCACCCCAGTTGTCATCCTGAGGGAAGAAGAAATAAACAAAACCAGTATTGAAACGATTGGGTTATTCCTTCCAGGTCTTCTATTTTTCTTGCCTGGAAAAACAGATTGTTACAACAGACTTACAACCCAGGGAAAAAAAAAAAAAAAAAAAAAAANGAATAATCAAGCCTGAAAATTAACAAAGGTTTAGACACAACAGCAACTTGTCCAAACCAGTGATTATAAACGTTAGGTACTAAAAAACTGTAGCTATAGAGCAGGTAGCTGAACTTGCTATGCCACTCATTGTACCCCAGAGGTTCCTCTTCCAGCACACTTAATGAGTAATATCACATAACTCTTGGAAACTGCAGTAATCATCAGTTCCCACGTGCTGGGCAAGGACTAGCACTCTTCCAGCCCACAACTTCTGTGGTGCAAGTGCACCACAGAAGCACCTGGAAGGGAAGCTTTCATTTCACTGTTTCAAGCCAGTTGTTGTTGTTGTTGTTACACAATCAGAAACATGTTCACACATTATTTTTCCATTCGTAACAGAAGCGACCGCACTTCCAGCAAGTTCCTCCACTTTGTTTTCTTTTTGTTCTCCTCTACAATAGCATTGCCCTTAATAGCTGACATACTCTAATAAAAGTTTAGTTAAACCAACAAATCATAGGTGATCAAAGAGGATATTTTCAGGTGTGGGGCTTTAAATTTAGACTACCTGGTAGCTCTGCTATTGAGTCCAGGACACTGTCAGAAGACATTCAGCCACAAATAAACTTACCTGAAATACAGCTTCAGATTAACTACGTTTTCTGAAAGTCTCATTTCTTCCCTAGTTTATATCAGAGGACTTCTGCAAGCTAGTTCTCTCATCCCACGATGCCTCCCATTGCTCTTTACTGGTGCTGGCACGGCCAAAGAGCTATGCTGACATGTATGGATCTGACTCACAGCTGCTGCTGGGGTGACTCACACACACACGAAGGCTCCTGATGCTTCTCACAAATACACACCAAAGAGCGGCAAGGCATGTGCTTTGTTACTTGGCACCTGACACCTTTGTACCTGCAATGCTCATTCAGTAAGTAGCACACATTATCCTTCTTTCTCCTCTCCTCCCGAGTGTATTGTCCTGCAGCCTGTGCCACTAATAGGATTTACACCTTCCTCCAGACTTCTGCAGATATGCATGCTAATCAAAGCATTTTGTTTTAAAGAAACAGGCATCATTTTAAACCTTTATTCACTTACTTAGAAGAGCTCAAGGAAAGAGTCTTCAAGAAACTTTGGGAACGGAGTAGACAGAGGCAGCATGAATACTTTGAACAATTCCATGGATTTAATTTCTAATGCACTCCAAGACACGAATACCTCCCATGCCTAGAGCAGTAGGGTTCTGAGACAGACCGACCACAAATACTCAGCATCTTGAATTAATATGAGGGGTTTTTTTGAGTCACTTCTCACCAGATCAGAGGCCCCAGAAGAGATACCTGCACTGCTCATGCCCTGAAAGGCAACATAACCCTATCACATTTCCCTCTTTGCCATTGTCTCCAGTAAAGCAATCTAAGCATTTTAACTATTTTATGCTTATACATAAAATAGGTCTGCAGAGTTTCCTCCATGTCACGGACTAAGAAATCGTGCAGAAGAGAGAAGGGACAGAAGTAATACAGCAGTTTAAGGCTACAACCCAGAAGACAACAGCCAATCCTAGTCCCAAGTCTACCCCTTTCAACAGCTTTTCCCACTTTAAGTGGCAAAAGCCAAAAAATCATGCAGGTATATGAAAATATGAGTCTAAATCTCCAGTGATACAAAGTTGTTGAACCCAAGCCAGGATACCCTGCTCCCTAGAAGTAGAGTCTTGCTCATACATCAGCTTATTTTGCTTTGAATTTAATTCACACTGAGGAGGTCTGCATGAAAACAAGGGCTTAAGAATTCACCAGCACCTTTATATCTATTCTAAGTAATAATCCAGGATTCATAAAAACAGGCATCTGAACGCAAAATACCAAATGGCAGTACATGAAGTGAGCCCACCTGTAGCTGCATGGATACCAATGGATTACCAAGCACCATCGTTCATAATTTGGGTAGAAACTGGGCATCAATGTTGGGTTTGTTTTGTGTTTTTTTTTTGAACAGGCAGAGGTGGAGCTCCACAGCCAAGGATTAATGAACCTCAAATCCAACCCAGGAGGTACCAAAACACTCTCCAACCTGTCTTGCAGCATCTGCCATGCTTTGAAAAAGAATATCCACCTTCACATCAGCTGCTAGAGCACAGAGAGTATTGGATCCACCCAAGGTGCAATCTAAAGCCAGCATTATTGCATTCTTTATTTAACCTAGTGTTAATATACTAGCTTTCACTGAGTTCACCCTTCTTCCTAACTATTTCACATTAGTTTTATATTCCTTGCCTCCTTTCCTTACTGGGATCCAGAGCAAATCCTGCTTAAAAACAGAAGTGAACATACAGGTGAAAGGGTTGACTTGAATAACGCATATGAGATGATGGAAACAAGGTGTTTCTGTAGAGCTTGGCAGATGATGCTCTGGAGGCAAATTAGCGCCCCAGGAGTAGTCACATTAGCACTGGTGCTGTCAAAAATAATGCTCTCTGCAAAAGACAAAACTGATTGAGACCTTGACCTTATGCATGAGGCTTCTCCAGGCTGAGAGAGCTGGGGCGGTTTGGCCTGGAGAAGAGAAGGCTCCAGGGAGACCTTATTGCAGCCTTCCACTATCTGAAGGGAGCTACAGAAGAGAAGGAGAGGGACTTTGTCAAGAAGCGTAGTGATAGGACAAGGGGTAACAGTTTTAAATTGAAAGAGGGGAGGTTTAGATTAGATATTAGGAAGAACTTCTTTGCTGTGAGGGTGGTGAGGCACTGGAACAGGTTGCCCAGAGCAGCTGTGGATGCCCCATCCCTGGAAGTGTTCAAGGCCAGGCTGGATGGGGCTTTGAGCAACCTGCTCTAGTGGGAGGTGTCTCTGCCCACAGCAGGAGTGTTGGAAGTTGATGATCTTGAAGGTCCCCTCCAACCCTAATGAGTATGAGTAAAGGGTGCCCATAAGTCAGGATTCTTTACTAACAGCAAGTGAGTGACAGTTTTTTTCTGCTCATGTGCTGGTAAGTCATGCGCTCTGTTCCAGAAACCACACTCCATGTTTGCTTTCACTCCCTCCTTACCTGGCCTTCCTCTGCCCGAGAGGCATCATTCCCAAGCAGGGGCTCTGCAGGAGGTGTCTGGATAGTAACAGACTTCTCAGACCGACTGCCATCTTTGCTTCGCGGTGATTTGTGCCTGTCCCGACTCCTTTTCCAAACAGAACAAGAAAAGAACAACGTTACCAGACAGTTTCTGGAGCAGGGCCTGGAATCAGCTACACCTCAACCTGCAACAGGTGCCTTAAGTATGGGTTGTAGTCATACTTGCCCTTCTCTTTATCAGTATTTCCCCAATCTGTGACAAAACAAGCTTTGGAAGAGGTAGAAAGGGACACTGCCCAGAGCAGCCTGCTGGCTCGAACAGTCTGCCCTCTCTGTAATTACAGAGGAAAGCATTTGGGACAGAGGTACATTCCCACCACCTCATCTTCTCTTAATACAGCTTCTGACAGCGCTACGCTTGAAAGGGAAGCTCACATTCTCCCAACAACTGGTAACACCATTTGGAATTAACTGCTCTACACAGCTCTCCACCTGCAATAAAGCATCTCACAGGGAGATACACAGTTGAAACTGAGCAAGGCTGCTTTAGTTCCCACAAAGCAGACTTAAAGTCTAGGACCTTTAACACTGTAGGAACACTTGTGAACTTTGTTTTGACTGGTTAATAATCCCCAGTTCCTATTACAAAGGCAGCAAGAACATCAAGGGTATGAGGGTAGTGCCTACTTCCAGAGTACCCTTTTAGACCTCATTTCTTCTTGTCTGAGATTGTTTCAAGATGAGTTAAGCCCCACCAATCTGCTCACCAATATTTTCTTCCCCCTTCCTACCTGGACACAAAAGCAGCCTTTGCACCAGAGATCCTCACTGAGCTCAGGGACCGGCTTAAAGCTCAGGAGGATCAAGTGTCCCAGCTCTGCTCTCATCTCTCCTGGAACTATCAAAGTCTCACGATGGGATGGGACTTCTTCCTGTTCACAGTAAGATTATTTTTTTTCCTAGGATTTTATATGTTGTTTAGAGAACTTCAAAGGCATCTTTCCACGTGGCATTCTAAGCTTCAAAGGGCAAGCCATACTTGGGGGTGTGGGTGTTAAAGAAGGCAGAAAAGGCAAATAAGGCATTTTATTGAAAAACTGGACTGTGAGCAAAAAGTATTCATTTCATGGAAGAATTATTTATCCAACTAGACAGGATAAATTGCTTCTGAAATGCAAAGTAATTTTGCATCAGCTTAGTTCTAAGTTGCAAAGATGTAGGTGGCACATGTTTTGCATGTAAAACTAACAATCATGGAGAAAAAAAAGCATAATGTTTCCAAGAAATTTTAGAGCAAGACGTTTTTTGAGGCTGCCGAACTACCACAGCAGAGAGGACTTGCTATTCAAGTTCAGAAAAGCCTGACTTCTAATCCAATCAATGCTGATAAAGGACTTGTAGACTCAAGTACCACTCAAATTCTATTAACAACACATGGGCAAGAGTAGCCAGGAGGATGGGGAGAGGAGAGATAGGAAACCTTATCGTTACATAATAAAGAAATGGCATCAGAAGAGAAAACAATTGGCAATTATCAGTTTAGGAAGTCTGGCATCTTCTCTCCAGAGACTCTATTTAACCCTCAAACTTTAAGAGCAGAGTTAAGTGATTGTTTCCTTCTGGTGGTGCTTCATCAACCTTCCTGACCATATATAACCCCAGAGTGCATCCAACACGTTGAATATCATTAGACTTGCAGCTTTATTACTTATCCTCACTGGGTTCCTCATGAGTACTCTCCACACTTATCTCCCTCCAGAGCTGCAGCCCCATTGATTTCATCCTGGTGTACAGGTTTTTTTCCCCACAGGCCAAGGTGCTAGCTCAGAGCAGCAAGTAATTAAAAATAAACATTCCCTTACCCTTGTCTGTGGGCTTTTTTGGAGTGACCTGAGTAGTGGGAGTATCCCGAATACGTTGATTCTGTATCCATTGCAGCAGACATCAAGTCTGCATGGAAGGGGCACAGACTTTACTTAGAAGATGGGTTCCTGGTGCTCCTGAGGTGGAGTCCGTGGTAAAAGTGCTTTCCTGGGTAGTCTTTGCTTCCCAGTCATCAGTGAAGTCTGGCCCTCAGGGAGCGGGTGAGCTTCATTTACAAGGAATCTGATCAGAAGGTCGGGAAGGGAGAGTGCTTGGCTCCTCACGATTGACCTAAGAGAAGACAAATGGACATGGAAGTGCACTGTAAGCAAAGCAAAACATTCCGACTATAGCAATTCCCTCACCCTGGCCACACATCACCACTCATCACATGGTGCTTGATCTGCAAGTTCATCCTAGCTGATCTCTCTTTCCGGTCTAGAGAAATACGTGCATTTGTAGAGCTTTAAATAAGCTGGTAACATCTCTCCGTTTTGCAAAGTCCAGCCCATTCATCTAAAAATCCAGAAGGAACAGTGTAAGGCACCTGGAAAAGACAGTGACTTGGAGAAGGCTCAGCAGCCTAAATACAGCAATCTACCCCCAGTGTTAAGTACTGGGCTTGACTTCCACACCCCTCTCTCTTCATCTGTGTAATGCACAGCTCAAATACCCCCAGATTCAGAACACCAGCATTATAGGCTATGTACAGAGGGAAGGGTTGGGGGGCTGAGGGTGACTTTCCTAGGCGAAATGCGGGAAAGGATCAGACCACCACGTCTGAACCTTCTTTCTTTTTTGTAACTGCAAGGTGTGCTCATTTTACAAGCACTAGTTACTATGCAATCAATGGCACTAACAACACTTCCCTTTCTTTGTAACCTTTGCCTCCAGAAACTAATTTGGGTCTTGCAGAATTGAATTTTAGAGAAAATCGTATCTATATATACGCATAGTAATAACACTGGGGAGAGTAGATTAGAGATCACGTCTAGTTTATATGGGCCAACACTTCTTACAATGTACTTCCATTCAGAACGGAAGCTTAAGTCCCATCTGTAAAGGGCAGAAGAGGGTCATGGTTTTTGGAACACGAGCAGGACGACATCAGGACAATTGCCAAGAGCGACTTGTCAAAAATCCCCAAACGCTGCTGGGAAGAAGGGCAGACGCCAATCAGCTTTCCAAACCCACATCCTGCGTTAGGTGAGAAGAAAAACAGAAAGGAGGGGAGGTAGCCACCAGTTTGGGGAAAAGCATGCAAATAGCGAAGAGGTGCAGATGGAGGGGTTGCAGCTACAGACAGAGGTACCAGAGCCCAGAGTCTGGCACAAAGAAGCACTCTCGCACACCTCATACCCAGGCAATCGCTGCCTTCAGCCAACACTGGCGGGACGGAGGGCTACAGCCATGCCATACTTTCAGAGTGGGTAAAAGGCGGCTTTAAAATCAAAGTAGATGCCTCCGCTATTTTCTGTGCACAGCAGTTTTCAAAGCAGTTACCAATAAACCACTGCTTTCCACTCTCTCCCTCTCCAAACACCAAGGGACAACAACAGAAGCCAGGCTTTATACTTGGCCAACTATTCTTTCCAGCTGTAAGTTTCCTCCACCAACACCTCCAGAAAAGCTCCTAAGTGAGCAGAGAGCTCTGCCACACACAAGTCACTCCAAAGAACGAAGCCTCTTCCCCACAGGGTTCCTTGCCTGGCAGTGCAATCTGCAACCATGTAAAGCAAGCATTCCTGCTGCGTCGGGAGCTGCAGGTATTTGCACAACACTTGGGCTTGCCAGGGCTTCTGGAAAGGAGAAAGCAGAGGAGGGACCTTTTGTGTACACGGATTCCCGGGTTTCTACGGGCATATCGTGCCTCGAGGAAGCTTTCTGAAGGCAGCAGAGAATCTAGGAGGGATAAATAAGGATGGGAACTTAAGGCCCAGTTTGGGAAGGGAGGAACGAGGATGAACGTAAACACAGCAAGACATTAAGCCAAGGCACGGCACAGTTTGGAAAATGGTATCATTACTGTAGCAGGACTAGAAATCCCTCAGTCTGGAACACATGATGTTAACACTTGTTAACTCCCTAGACTTGCACGCAGCCTGTAGCTTATGGCTCCAGCAACAGGCTAGGACTCATTAAACCTGACTTTTACCTCTGTCCTAGGCAACCTTGGAAAAATTCTTCCTCTATGTCTGTCCTTCCCCATTAAATGGAGGGAGGCCACACCCCCACACACCTTCAAAAAGCACTACGAGACCAATGGAGGTGGCTACAGAGAACTTTGCAAACATTAGGCATTACAAACACAGAAACACCCTCACAAAAGCTGATAATAAGTATCACAGGCTTAAACCACCGCCTATTTGTGATGCTACTAGAATCCCTTTGAGAACAACCACTCTCTTTACAAATACACACCTACAGGAATAGGGAAAGCGTGGAAAGCTGTTGGTGTCCATCAGTAAGGGTTACATGATTTTCCTAGGCTTCTAAGAAAGCAACAGCTCCCAGCCTTCTCCTCTCACCACATAACAGATTTTTTCCCCCAGCTCCCAGGGAGAAGAAGCAGAGCTGGGACAGAGACTGGGAGCAGAGTCCCTCTTCTGTCCTCTCTCCTCCCCAGCAGCACAAGCGTACGCTTCCCTGGAGATGCCAGAGAACATTTCATCAGGTAGAAGCTGTTGTGGAAAGGCACAGGCTGCCTAGATAGGAATCACGAGTGAGCGGTGCCCATCTGATGTTTGGGTGAAGCAAGGCAGTGCTTGCTGGGCACAAAGCACAGAAAGCAGACTCATGGGAAGACTAAGACAGAAACATCAGGGCAGGCCGGATCATGCCAACTTTCGTTTTCTGTGTAAACAAGAGCAACGGTTTTGACATAGCTCTGTGAAAAGTCAACAAGAAGGGCCCAAAAAAACTTTAAGCCTCCTGGATTGTTGTCAAAAGCAATACAATGAACCTGGGGACTCAGCACCACCTCCTGACCCCAGATGCAGGACACAAAGGTAGCTAAATGGATCTTCCTGCCACGGCAGTTACAGAGCTGCCAAACTTCAGCTGTCAAAAGCAGAAGCCCACTGGCTTTGTCTGGTGCCCAAAACAGGCTGATGGTCCACTAGGCTTCCTAGATTTGGCCAAGAAAGGGTAGCCCAGGCTGCTAGCTAGACACCACTCCCAGTCTGAGCGGGATGAAATGAAGAAATCATGAGGGAGGAGCACACAGTCCATACACACACTCCTGCCAAGCCAAGCAGGTTGCTTACCTCCTGGTCTATTTTACATCAGGAAAGGGACCAGGGTTACTTCAGAAAAGCTTCTGAACTACTGGGAAAGAAGTAGGGAGGGGTCTGAAAGACCACTAACATGCTGAACTACATCCCTGGGTTGGAGCTCTTCCAACGACACAGAGAGAAGCCAGCCCTGGATTAGCCACTGCCTCAACAGTGCCCACCACTAGAGTCTGAGCAAATGTGAAGACGACAAGCTGTATGTGTATGCTACATAGCACAACCATATTCAAAGTAAGCACAGCCTTATATACCTCATATATACCTTATATACCACAGTCTTAAATACCCCCACTACTAAATCACAATTAATGATTCTTATTGTCCCCCTCTGGTCAAGAAGAACTTAGTCTGAGGTTGAGAATAGAGAAGGTTCCAGGGAACCTTCTGTGGGAACCTGTCCAGGGAAACCTTATTGTGGTCTTTCAGTACTTAAGGGGCACATAGGAAAGACGGGGAGGGACTTTTTAGCAAGGCCTGTTGCAATGGGAAAAGGGGCAATAGCTTTAAACTATGAGAGCAAAGATTTTGACTAGATATAAGGAAGGAAATTTTTCTACTATGAGGATGGTGAAACACTGAAAGAAGCTGCCCAGAGTAGTGGTAGATGCCCCATCCCTGGACACATTTAAGGTCAGGTTGGATGGGGCTCTGAACAACCCAATCTAGTTCAAGATGTCTGTGCTCAGTGCAGGGAAGGCTAGACTAGGTGGCCTTTAAAGATCCCTTCCAACCCAAACTACTCTATCATTCTAACTGTGCTGCATAAAGCAGCAGCCCCATCATTTTGAGGCCTCATCGCTCCACAAACCAGTGTGAATTGAGAGCCCAATTTAGCCAAGTGAAACGGGTTCACAATAGATCATGACATCTCGCAGGATGCCACTGAAGGCACGGTCTGTTTGCAGAGCTTCTAGCCTTCTGTGAAAGAAAGCTCCTTCAGCCTGAGGGTACAGTTGCACTGTATTTTGGCACTGACAAGAAAGCCGGTGTAAGTAGCTTCCACCTCCACACCACGGTTCACCACTCTTGGTTGTGTCAACACAATTCTCAGCGAGCAAACACCACTGCTGGAAAACAAAACAACCCCTCCCCTTTTCTCCCCCTTGCCACGCTTTTGTCTTGGATCCTTTCCGTAACCCAGTTCACAGCACAGCCCCCAACAGCAAAACCAACACCAGGGTGAAGAGCAGCACAAGCCACCAGCTAGTGGGGAGACAGCAATGCCTCCTCCGCTCCAACCACGGCAACTGTGTAACTGTACACACCAAGCACTTTGCTCCCAGCAGGAATGGCACTCTCACTTCACTTTTCTCTTACTCACCGATGACAGAAGGATGCCAAGTACTAGATGGGAAACAATGCTAAAGATGCCCCAGAAGAAATTTTGGGACCCTATCCTGGCAAGGATGGTTGCATGCTGCATGACAGTGAAGCAATTTAGTTACCCCTAAATACCACAGAGATCACTGTAATTACAGTTTCTGTGCAGCTACACAACTCATTGTAATTCCCTCTTTTCATACGCTCATAAATCTCCAAAAAGAGTTCTTTTGAATCTCTATTTTCCATGCTGGGAGCCCAATCCCGTTTCCAATGAAGTTCGCTTTGTGATCGTCTTCAAGGGAGCGCAGTTTGGCTCCCAGCCCGAGGGAAATTTAAAAGAGCAAGTTACATCTTTAAATCAAAGAGGGCAGACGCAAACAAGAGCGCTCTTTTACATCCTATGCTTTCCCGATGGATTTTCCCTTGTGAAGTTGAGACAAACAACTCCAAAGCAGCTCAGCTTTGAAATCCTTGTCTGTACAGTTTCAATCTTACTCTGTTTAAAGCTTGCAATCAATTAGAGTTGATTTACCAGTCAGTTCATGAAGTTACATATATTTGGAAGTGCCATCTGGAGCACAAGCAGTTACAAGTGTCCGCGAGGATGTGCGCACATTCGGCTCCGTACGCTGTCGGGATCATTTGCTAAACAGCACCAGCTGTCTATAGAGTAATGGGTGCCCATGAGCTATCGTGCCGAGAAATTTATTTTTTTTTCCTACATTTAGTGAAATGAAGAACTTTACAAACCGAACACACAGAACCCCAAGAACTAGGCTACGGGACAGCTCTAGGGTTTAAGAGAGAAAATAATTAAAAGATGGCTAAGCAGCAAGGAAGCCTTCCAGCTCCAGTATTAACTCAGCTGCACGGTAGGGCTGCAGCGTATTCCTATTATTCACTGCCGAAAAACGAGAAGTTGTGTAATGTGCCAGGTACAACTGCATATATAGTAAGACCTATGAGCAATGCTACAGGAACCTTTTGCTTTTGAATTTCCTGAGCCAGCCCCAATCCAGCAATTTGATCTGTAAGCACAGGAGCTCACCCATGCCGATATACGTGCAGAGCCAAGGCTTTTGGTTTTACCGGCCAACAAGCTTTTGGGAAAGACGGCTTTTCCAAAAGCCTTTTATTTATTTCTGCATGTTATTAAATAAAGTTCATTTTGGCCTTGAATATACATATATACCAGGACTTTACGGCAGTGGGTCTTGATTTGCAAGCCCCTCATCCTAAAAAAATGTTTTGTAGTCAGCAAATTCAAGCCATGTAGCAACAGGTTCTCTTTTCTTTCACTTCTCAGAGGCTTCTTCGTAGACCCCCTGGGAATCTCCAGCCCCTAGGCTGAAAACCATTAGTCCATGCCACAGATACATCAAAAAGAAAAGTCACTTGGTTTACTGAAATAATCCACCTGCACATTTAATCAGAACATGCAACAACACAGGTCTGAAAACATAGCAAGGCTGTTTCGATTGACAACAGAAATGCCCAGCCAAAACTACCACCCAGCCACGCAGCATTTCTAAGTTTCCCTTGCCTCCCTGTCACACAACTGGAATATGGGGAGTTCTGTGGATGGGATCCATCAGTGAAGTACTACCTTGAAGGATGTCTTTTGCCCACTCCAAGAACCTGTGCTGTCCCAAGTTTTTGAAGGACAATCAGTTTTCAAGTCCATCATGCAAATTATACTCCAGCTGCCATCCCATCAGACTAGTGAAAGGTTGTGCTTCCTTGCTCACACCTCTCTCCTGTGTTGCCAGACCTTCAACTGAACCTCTTAAGCCACACATCGCAGAAGGTATTGTGGCCTCACCCTCATGATTCTAGAGCACCTGGGACTGTGCAGAGGAACACGGGTTTCCATATAGTCATTTAAAGCTCTACAGCCTTACTGAAGCAAATGGGGGAAAGGCTGGTGCAAGACTCTTCAGGCTCTGCCTATCCAACCAGGCAGTACCTGTATTTTATTTTCCAAGTTTACTTTTAGCCATAGTCCTTAGATACTGAGATAGCATCAAAGGCTATAAACTACAAAAGGTTTCTCTACTGAAAATGCACCCCCCTCCTTTTGGATACTGCATGTCTTCCTGCATTTTCCATTTGAATTTAAAATGAAAAAGAAGTCTACAGACCCTGCCAAAACCCCCAGTATGCAGCACAGTGGGACTCCAGTCTCCCTCTATCTCCCTCCTCCTGCTCACCCCTGTACAAAGACAACAGCATTCTGATCTCCCAAGGAGAAAGGGTAAGGGTGTTGACCCCTGAGGAAATAACCACTGTTTTTTAATTTGACCCAATTCAGATAATTCTGAAGTATAATGAGAAATTTTAAAGAGTCCTAAGATAGTTTTCACAAGGGTTCATTTTCTCCTTCCACCAAATTCCCCAGTGATGGTACCAGATATGGAGCGACACAGCTCTTACTGTTTCCCACCCGCAGAACTGGACATCACAGTCTTCCACTTGGGACTGCCTCTCTGGTCCCTACGCAACACAACAGGCCCTACAGCAGCAAAGCCACATTTCTGATACCATTCTTCACTTTGTTTGTCAAAGATGGTGTTAGAAGGAGGGCAGGCTACCACAACAATACTACAAGTAGTTTTGTTAGGATAACTGCAGTCATCTCAGTGGCAATTTCCTAGTACAGTATTCACAGTCTCCCAGCAGCAGTAAGCACTCCCTAGGTGCACCAATCTAAAAGGCAAGGCACACCAAAACCACTGCCACCACTAACCAAAACCAGAAGGCCAGCAGCAGCCATTAGGAGCTGCTGCCCAATGACTATGGGCAGTTGGATAATTGCCTGGGTGGCTCAGACACGAGGGCTGGAATCCTTCCAAAATTTCACCTCGTAGGAAGCATTCTTAAGGGAGGCTTTCTCTTAGACTCTATTCACTGCTTATTTTTCAAAATTACCACGTGAAATGATCACAGAGCTGACACTGGCCCCATAGTTGTGGCGCACTATTAAGATGGCAAAGCATTGCTGAAGCTCTCTTCTCCTCAAAGCCAGGATGCCCCAGTGACAGGCTCACAGGGAACGATATCACCGAATACACTCCACAATATCCTACTTCGCTCACCCAGCCAGTACGACTTCATTTCTTAACTCTTTATAGCTGCAAAGATCTTGTGGGCAAGTCATTATTGACAAACTCGGTGCCACCCTCTCCCACTGCTTTAAACAGTCGTAGAAATGCTGTCTGCCCCCCCTCCCCCGAGCAAAACTCTGCCAACAAGCCACTTATGCTTCCAGAGACTCAGTCAGAGTTCATCCCTTGTCATGAGAAAGTTTACAACCTTGACAGCCTTCTAAGAACACAGTGTCGTTTCACAGCAGCTCTCCGAAGAGTGTCACAACTGAAGCCGAAGAGCTAAGGCTTTGCCCTCTGTTGGGCACCCTCAGAAGCATCCAGCTACCCATCCCAGGCCAGCGCTGCCAAGGCACGGGAGGAGACTCTCCTCTCTCTAGCTGTGGCTGGAACAGATTTATCCCTGGCCATGTGAGCCGGAGCTTCCTTCCCCACACCGAAGCTGGCTGAACGGAAAGAACCTTTCAGCCCTGCGAGCGTGGGACTTCGGGTTCGCTTCAGCGACCAAGCCAGCTTCTAAGCAGAGAAGGACCACGGTGCCCTCACCCTGGCAGCGACCCCCTCCCCGTGCCGCCCGACGGGGTAACCCCGGGCACAAAGCTGCTTCTTTCACACGCACCATCAGAGCTTCCACGCCGGCGTGGGTTCACCCGATGATCTTTAAGGTCCCTTCCAACTCTAACCGTACTACGACTCCGTCATTAACAGCACGGGGGTTCCTTCAAAGGCAAGGTTTATCAGAGGAACCGCTGCCCACCA
>VZRU01019356.1:464881-493424 GCA_013398155.1 Pedionomus torquatus
CGCCCCCGGGCCCGGCTTCCCTCCCTCCCTCCATCCTTCCTTCCTTCCTTCCCCACGCTCCCACCGGGACCTAAGCCCCCGGCTCCCTTACCCTGCCGCCGCCTGCCCGGGCTCTGGCATCTCCCAGCCGCTCCTTGGTGCGNTCTCCAAGGCCAAGTGTATTGTCAGGCACTGTAGCCTTTGTAGCTCCTTTGAAGGAGCTTGGTCTGCTCCTTCAGCCACAGCCTGCAGCTGTAGCGCACTTTGCCCCTGGTCACAAGAGGTCTGCAAAGATGAAGGACCTCCTTGCCCCCAAGGGAGAAGGACCTGGTTTGCCCGCAGCTGCTAACATGCTGCCCAAAGCCTGCCTGGGGCACCAAGCTCCTTACACCGCTCGCTCTGGGCAGCTGGGGAGGAAACAGAGTTCTGGGTGCTGCACCAAGTCACCTTTTCTGTATTCAGATGCTGCTCCTTTTCCATTTCACCTCTGGGTTGTCTTACTCTTTCAAAATAGTTAACTTTTCAGGTTGTACAATAAACCTGGAGCTGGGAACGCATGAAGAAAATCTAGACCTCCTGGATTCCAGCCCTGTGCTTTGAACTACCCAGAAATAATATAGTCTACAAAGAGAACGCAGGCTACAGCTGGTGAAGTTATTCCTATCACGTACTTTCTGTGTTGCATCTTTTATTGCTCCCCTCCAATTTCCCCTCAACTCCCTTTTCCCAAAATGAGACACCGTTTTGTTTTGTGGTGCTTGCCCCCTACTCAACGCTTCACAATGCAACAGGCAACCCGGACTGAGAGGAAACATTTCCACGTCGCTCCAATTTGGTAACTGCTTTTACCTCCTGTCTTGGGCGGCGTACACACTTACCCAACGCCGGGACTTGATGGGAAGAGGCCGATACGAAGCGATAGGCTCCATCGCGTATTACGCATCGACATGTGTCTAAACTTGCCCCAGGCCCGAGTACTCTGCCGCATTCCAGGCAACGGCCCTGCCCTGGAAAGAGTCCGACACCCTGCTGGAAGCCTGCTTCTCAGCCTCACCGCCCGCTAACGGCTCCCCACGGCTCTACCTGTGGCAACAGGGCTGGCTTCTTCCCCGCTCAGAGGTGGGGAAATGCGGTATAAGGCGACAGGCTGGAGCTTACGCAGGCCACGCAGCTGGCACCGGGGAGAGGCTCAGTGCGAGGTTTAAGCTGAAATGGACTTCTAGAGGCCCAGTCTCCTCACTCAGAACAGGGGCTGCATGGGGCTGTGCCACGTCGGGTTTTGAGCATCTTCACAGACAAGAGAGTCTGCAACCTCCCTCTGCAACCTGATCGTGTGTTTGAACATCCTCACAGTAAATATGTTGGGGTTTTTTCCTCACTTTTAGATGGTATTTCATGTAGATCAGCGTATTTCTTTTCCTGTCACTGGATACCACTGAGAACAGCCTGCTTTCATTTTTTCTTTTTACAGTCGCTTCCATCAGGTATTTATACACACACATCAATATGGTTTTTTACAGACCTTGATTCCCCTCTGAAACTTCTCAAGGCTAAAAAAAAATCCCAGCTCCCGCCCCTGTACATCTTCAGCTGCTCCAGTCCCTGAGTAATTTTAGTGGACCTATGCTGGACTCACTCCAGTATGTCCACATCAAACAAAGATGGCTTCTAGTCCAGAGCATGCTCCATCCACAGGAAATGGAAGACACCTTCACTGTTCAGTTCCTTTCTGTTTTGATCTGTTCCCGTTCCATCTGGTAGAGCAGCCAGATGTTTTAGGAAGAACCTGCAAATGGACAAGTACATAGACCGCCACTGCCTTATGGCTTGCTCTTTGATGCACACACAGACAGGCAGATGAAGAGGTAGGACACTCGGGTGCAGCCAGGCCCAAAGCTGGCCTGCTTCACAATGTGGCACATGGAAAAGGGATATGATCTCAGATTCTTCATCCCTTCCTTCAGTGGACTTGCATGAGATCATAAATACCTTTTATTTGCTCCTAATTTGTCTCCTATTTGGAAAAAAATATTTCCTTATCATGTGAATGCCAATGTTACAGCTGCAAGGCTCAGACACGTAGATGACACCTTTAAGTCATCTCTTTGCTCAAAGTTTTCCTTTTGTTTTTCCTCCCAGGTCATGACATTAACTCGTTTTTAAATAAGTCCATCTACTCATATTTTTCTACTGATCATTTTTGTGGGCCAGATTCTGCCTTGTTTGAAGATGCAGGCATAAAATTTTATTGTTAAGATGCTGAGGCTGAGTTTGCTGTCAATTTTCTCCATCTCCTTGGAAACCAGTCTTCCTCTTTCATTCCCCAAAATCCAGACTCCACCTTTCCCAACACACAGTCAGATATCCAGGCAATAATCCTCTGTGATAAAATCAAAAATCTACAAAATCTGTCAGGTTTCTTTTTTTAAAAAAACTGTTTCCTGAGTAGGATATGAAAAGATATGAAAAGGCCATAGAGAATCCTCCCCAAAGACAGAATTTGTCTGCACAATGCCTTGAGAATCAGAGGCAGTACCGTCTCAAGTAAGAAACACAAGCATGAGCTGAGCCAGCACAAGTATAAATGTCATTCTGAATAACTGCCCACTCTTACATGGCATCTGCTGAAGCCTCCAGCATGGGGTGGGAAGTTTTTCACTGAGACTGGATGCCACTTCAGAGGTCCTATCTGATGCAACTGCTTGTACTCTGAACTGTGCGTGATCTTGCTCTGTGCCGCTGACCTCAATCTAGCAGCATGCATCTAAGCTTAAGTAAACGTGCAATGACAGATACACACAAGGAGCCACATTTCAGCTCTTACGCTGCAGAAAATCTTGTTCAGGGGAAAAGAGAGGCCAGAGGGACACGACTACAAAAGAACACCTCCTTCCCTTTTGGAGTGGTTGCTATTTAGAAAGGGAAAATGCGTAGTACTCCACAACTGAAAAAACAGCATGACACATTTATTTTGCATAGCAACTTGCATAAAAGCTACTAAACCCTTTGTGGAATTAATTGTGCAAAATACATGATTTCTGCCCACATAAAGAGAAACAGTGGTGAGTAGTAAACACTAGAAAAACTTCACTTGGCTGAGATTCTGCAAAACCTAGTTTAGGATTCAGTTGAAATGTCACTTCCATTTCAAATAAGTAGGACTATTCTTTGGTTCAGCAGATTTGAAGAATATGGTTTCAAAGAGGAAAAAAAAAACCCAACAAACCAACCAACAGAACCCCCACACTCCAAAAGTATTTCCTAAGTAAATTGAAAGGAGAAAAAATAAGGTTGATTTCATCTGTACAGGCCAAGAGGGCTAGAGGGGGAAGAGAGAACAACTTTTGCCTGACTTGCCCCCAGGTTAGAGGGCTAGAATCTCTTGCATACCGTGACCTTTACACTTTGTGTGCCTGGAAACTTGCAGCCCTCTGTGCATCTTAGAGGGTAACTAGGGTATAACTCTAGACAGAGTTATATCAGGGTGGTTGGCACAGGACAGAGGCAGAACACCACCACCTTGCAGAAACAAAGCATGAGGTCGCAAATAGGAATACCTGGCCATAATGGTGGCAGCTGCAATACTAAAACCCATTGTGGGGGAACTCAGCCACAAGACAAATCCTGTCCATGTGTAACTGTATGGTGGCCAAAGAAGCCATTAGGTGGGCTGGGATTTGGCCACAGGTGTGTATGAAGCTGAGGAACAAGGCTGGACACACTGGAACACTTGGGAACAAAACCTTTTAAAAGCAGGACAACAAATATACAGAAAAAGAATAGGTGAAGGAACAGAGCTCTCAGTCTGCAGACTGGAATTCTGTGTTCTGTCAAGCTGGGAAAGAGAAAAACATAATTGGTGTTTTAATTCTGGCAAAGAGGGAGCCTTTTTCCAAGCTGGAGATGAGCGCTCTGCTCGCTGAAAGGAGGTTGAAGAGCAACATGTGCTGCTGAAGCTACAGTGCCACCAGCCGGCCTGCTGGAAGAGTGCCAGTTTGCATGACTAGAGGAAAACAAGGTAATAACGTACATCTACTCACCACCTTTCACCCCAGAAAGCCTTCAAAACCAGATTCTGATCCTGCAAGCCCTTTGCCAAATACACAGGGGCTGCTCCTGTGAGAAGCTGCAAGAAGGGTCTGACCCACAGAGGTGCTATGCAGCACCAGCCTACCTAAGCTTCAGCGGGGTCAAAAGAGGTAATGACTCACTTGGGGTTTTCTGGTAAAGCTAAGAGTGAATGACAAGGGTATCCAGCTCAGGTATGTCTTCTTCTAGTGTGGAGCACGCCAGTCAGCATAAGCCATGTCAGCATCAGGCCTGAAATTATTAATCAGGTGGTGCTACACAGGCAGTGTAAATGCAGCCAATGAGATGTGTGTTGGCAATTACATATTTTAAAGCCATACTTTCCACTGCTTGTGGGGCAATTTCCTACTCAAAGCTGAACTTTGAATTAAACTTGGCACCTCACAGTCTCTCTAGTCAAAATACTTATTAGGAGAGATAGTATTGCCTGGTTGTACTAAAAAAAAACCTAAAAAATACACTGAAGTCCACAGTGCCAACAAGGCAGAAAAAACCAAAAGCCAAAAAAACACCGAACAGGGAAGTTCTGCTGCAATAAAGTAAAGCCAACATCAACACCTCTGTATTAAGATTTCTTAAAGTGGCTCAAAGGATCACAGAACCTTTCACACAGCTTTTTGGACAGCAGTAAGGAACTGGTTTTGCCCAAGAGCTGACCTATGTAATGAAAAAGCAATTCTAGGAGAAGGAAAGGTGTCATTTATTAAAGCCAGTCTCAAATTTGGGCAGCCACGCACACCTTTGCCAAGAATACTGGTTCAGGATTTTGCTGGATTGTGAGCACGTGATTATGTGGCTAAGTTTTATATTTGAACAAACGGAAGTCAAATAGACTTCTGAGAACTGGAACTGTATAAACAGTTTATATTACGTGGTTGTCATGCAGTGTTGTGCTGAACGCTGACACCTTCCTTTCCACTGAGAGGTCTGTAAGGGCATGAACCTGGAGTCCCAGGTAACCACTAAAAAGCTGACTGAAAATGGGTATAGCGAGACAAGAGATGAAATTTGAAGAGAACAAAAAAATATAGCCAAACAATAATGTAATAACTTAATCTAAAAGGTAACAACTGACCATCAGTGAAAGTTTAATTTTCCATCTCCAAAACAGATCTGGGATTGAGCCGACATCCTTATCCAAAGGCTTCTTGAACTCTGAAGCAGTCTCATTTGTCTCCAAAGCCACTGACAATACGTAAACGTTCTGGCCAATGAAGGCAGAGAGAGATACAGGAGCAAATAATGGCTGTGTAAGCCACATTTCTGAAGTGGATGGATACAGATTGTCTGCATGACGTTGAAAAGATCCTTGGGGTTTTTTGCACGTTTCTCAAAGTTTTTCATGGCTTTGAGACTGTCACTGAAGATGAATATGGTTGTGAAGCATAAGAGCCTTTGTTCCTAGGAAAGTAGTATCTAATAAGAAGCGTCAAGGAAATGCTGTCAAGTGTCAAGGAGTGCCAAGCAACAACACATCTAAGAGACTCACCAAGGAAGGAGGCAGAACGCTCTGAATACTGCTGTCTTTGTTTCAGGTTCTCAGTTTCACAGAATTGCTGACAGTGGCAGTATAGCAAACGCATGTCTTCCTAGAGAGGTGACAAAACAGAGCCTCTTTGTAAACCTCTGTCTCCTTTCCTCGAAGGTGAAAGCAGTGAGCTGTTTTGTTATGAGAGCCTGTCCTAACACACACCAATTCCACCATGTTCAGCCAAGGAAGCAGGTTATCACTTGCGGGGAACGTTGTAATGTTTTTTTTTTTCGCATTCTCACTTTTGCTACTTTCTGAGTCACCTCCATTATTCTGGAATTCCAGTCATCTCACCCACAGACGTGGCATATCCAGGTAAGCCGATGGCTCTCAACAGAAGACTAGCACCTAGATCTGACAAATTCTGACAGACATACTGAATCACACTAATCTGTCATTATCAACTGAAACAGTAAATCCTCACTGTGGAATGAGTAGCTGGATGACAGCAAAGTCAGAGAAACCAAGTTTTTAGCTGGGCTGTGGAATCCATGCCTTGCCTTGGTGCCTTGCTTCCTTGCTTTGCGTTCACCAAGATATTTAGGAGATCATTTTAATGTTAGATTGTGAACAAAATAAGACATACTCCAAAAGGATACATAAGAGTAGGGATACCCCGTGTTGCCAAATACTTTCGGATGAGCCGCTCAGTACCATACCAGTTGAAACCTTTTGTTGCATACCCGATACGTGGAAGATGCACTGTTGCTGAGAAGGAGGGAATAGAGAGTGCACACACTTTAGGACAAGATACACATATTTTGGAACACATCATATCTGCCATGGAAATCTCACTCCTACTTCACTTCAGAAAAAACACTACAGGAGAGGTGGAAAATGGTCATCATATTTAGGTGCAATCACACATGTAAAAATTCACTGTTCTTCTGCACAAACACTTACCATTCCTTTTCTTGGCTGCTAAATAAATCTTCTTCAGGCCCTTTTCCAAAGCAGACAGCTTAATGCCAGACAAGTTGTTGGACCGATCCCGGTGCTGAGCTACAATCAAGGCCAACTATGGAGAAAACACACAAAAACATGAAATGCAGTCTGTATACGGCACTAAGAGACGCAGCGACAGCTGCTGGAAAACAACATTACTAACTATTAGATTTAATAAATGAGAAAAAGATCTCCTTTTCTCTAATGTTTAACTGGAACTTAGCTATGTGCAGTATTCAGTACCATTAGTATTGGGAAAAAGACATTTGTTTCACGCAGCTTCAAAAACACATGGAGAGAACAATACAAAAGGGAACTTCTAATCCTCACCAAGTCTTGTCCTTTTTTCCTGGATTTTTTATCATCAATAGGGAACAACAGGGTTCCTCCTAACTCCAGGTCTGTCCAGAAAACAAAAACATAACAAGAACAAAAAAATCAGTCCTAAGTGTCAATGTGTGATTTCACTGTCACATTCTGTATTATTCTCCTTGCCTTTATCTCCTCATGGTGGTTTTAGTAGAGTCAGTCCCTTTCCCCTGGGAAGCAAGACAGATGTTACACACCCCCAAGACTGGAATGACCAACCCTTATTCTCACAGTCCAAACAAGTCAAAGCACTCGCTATATTACTGCTGTCAGAGCAAGGGGTGTACGTATCTACAGAAAGAGGAAAAATCACGAGTATCAAGGCACCTCACTCCTGCAACATCTGTGGGATTTCAGCTCTTTCAAGTATTTTGGCCTAAGGTCATGTTGTAATCTCTTACCTTTCATCTTTCCTGCCATCTCATATATTTTCCTTGGCTGATCAGAACGAGCCTCCAGAGCTGTAAATAAACCACCCCTTCCCCAGCGGCCGGAGTCATCTAGAATGAAATGACAAGTTAGTCTGCTTTTAGAAAGTGAGGTTGAAGACCACTCCTGCATGAAAGGGATGTACTTTGTACAAATGCAGTGAGTAATTCTCAGATATGGGAACCAGACACAAACTGTACTCAAGGGATCATTCCAGAGGATAAATCTCAGCCCTTGAGAAAAAACAAACTTGTCACAGTTCCCTGAAAAACTCTGTGGGAAGAATTCCTTCTTACTGTCCACTAAGGATGCTCAAACAAGTACTAACCATGGCACTGAGAATGTAAATCCATTGATATTCTTACATCTATGCATATAGGTGCATACAGCATGCACCTTCTCTGTTGCCAGACTGGTGCCTTGGGCTTCCCACAACTAGATGTTTGTTATTTGTGGGCTTTCACTTTTACTTGGCATTTCCACTTTAAACATGAAGTTTGGTATTGAGTTCAACATAAGATAAAGCAGATTATAATGTTCTGCTATAGGCCTAGTCAAAAAGCAGCTCCAATACTGATTCAGGAGGAACTGTCGTGTGAATTTCTCTCCCACAGCTTTAGTGTCTTAACAGAGGTCCTTAAACTAGGAGACTAGCCTAGACCCCCTATACCGTCAGTCTTGAGAGACAAGCACTGGGAAAGAGAAACTGACCTCACCCTCTGGAAGTGCTTGTTCCCTCTCTGCTGACTGTATAAGGGAGGTGATTTTTAATATCTCATTTCAATCTGCAGCTTCCATGGGATGAACAAAAGGCCCTGCTCTCAGGAGGAACTGTCCTTGCTTCACCACAGATCTAAAATTGCAAGCCATACAGGCACCTTTCAAGGGGCTTACCCATAAAGCCAGAGGAGGCATGAAAAGACTTCTATATATAGTACTTGTGTACTGTGGTGGAGTATGTGGTAGAGTAGAGGCTGTATTGCCTCTGCACCACTGCAGATTAAGTCAGACTCAATTCCGAATTACTTCAGTCTGGATAGGAACTAGAAACTATTGAGCTAGTAAGGACAGTTCAGCCTCCTTGTCCATCTCACCCAACACCATTCCTGTTGTTTTAAGTCCTACCTAGGCAGTGAACAATGATGGCATCCTCCTCTTCTGCTTTGGGGTGGGTGACATCTCCCATGACGTACTTGATACAGTTCAGATCTGCATCTTTGTAATCTAAATCCAAATTCGGACCAACCTCCTCCTCCTCAAACTCTTCCTCAGAGTCACTCTCCTCTGAAGGAAGGCGGGTAGATGTATAATCATTTTCTTTCCACCAGGCCATCCTGAAACAAAACAAGACAAGATGATGTTCAATAAAAATCAAAGGCAAGTGGCACACACCCAGTTTTAAATCATTACAATAAACACAGGAGACCCAGACTTGCATTCCTTCTGCTCCCTGATACAAGCTTTAGGTTGTGAAGCTGCTGTTCCGCGCATCACTCCCCTTCCCTATTTTAGGCGAGCACAAAGTTTACCACCATTTTTATGTGTGATATTAAGAGCCACGTGCCAGTGTGATAAACCAACTGCAGGCAGGAAAAAAAGTGAGCACACGACAAAGGACAAGGACCTACTAAAAGCTGCGAGAAGGAAGAACATCTAGGAAACAAGGAGGAGAAAGTTAAGACACGTGCCAGCGAATCACAGGTATCAGACCAATACATAGGGACCAGCTGTGATATTTGAGAAAATTCACAAAAGCTCACTGTACGTTCGGATATGGGGTTCTTATTGAGGCCAGTATCTACAAATTACATTAGATGTGAAGTCAGACAATCTATTCTGGGGTAAAGAACCCTTGCTAGCAGCTCAAGTCATTTTTCCACCTTCACATCCCTGTGGGAGGCAGTTTGAGCGCACACATGGAAACACCCTGATGTATGAAGTTAACTCTCTCATGAGGGTGGCCTGTGGCCGTTTTGTCATATTCTCCTATCCTCACCCCCAGCCTCACCTGCCAGAATGGATACAGAGCATGACTTGTTTTCATCAATCAGAAACACATTTCTTGAGCATAGCGTAACTGACATCAGCTTTCAACTAGTACAAACCGTACTTTTTTTTGTGTTCTGCCTCTGCTTTTGCCTTCTTCTTTTCTTCCATAAGCCTTACTCTCTTTGCTGCTGCTTCTTGGCGCTTCTTCCTCCTAGCCTCCAGCTCCTCTGCACTCAATAAGTGCTTCCTCCTGGTTGACTGTTCCCGGAGGCCTGTCAGCAGGGCCTGGACAAACAAAGTATAATGGAAACAAACCACTCATCCAAAAAAGTTATGTCTGGTGCCCACGTTAACCTACGTTCCATTTTAATTTGTCTATTTGTCCACAGGTCTTAATCGTCATATCCCAACTGTCACTTGGAATATGATGGTTTCGTGACCTAAGTTTATGAGTGCCCTGTACATCTCTGATCTGCTATCAGAATTGCTGAATTGTCAAGCCCTCAGATTCAAGAGCCAACTTTACTACGTTGACATCTAAATCTTTTAACATGCTTTCTGCAAGCTGTAGGTAAAAGGAGAACACTGTTAGTCTCATTTTCCACATGTGAACGGAAGAGCATCGTGTGCCTTGTCATGTCTTTCTCTTACGTTTGCTTTGTTCCGGAGAGCTCTCCCTTCCTTACTAGTCTCTTCAGTCAAGGCTTTCTGAAGATCCAAAAGCTGATCAAATGCTTTTTTGTCTTCTCTGCTGGCTTCTTTTGAATAATCTTTGCCTTCGTACACATACATGTGATCTTTAAAAAATAATTAAAAAATGTAAAAAGGAACTGAAAGTCACTAATTCCTAAAACATATAGTGAGATCAAAATAAATTTAATTTCTCTGTGACGCTGTCCTGTCCTCAGCAGAAAAAGATTTTTGTTCTCATAATCTTTTTTGTATGACCAGTGTCAGCACCACATAGAAATAAGAGAACCAAGATTCGCATCCTTAGGCCAAAGCTTTTTATTTAAGTTACTTATACTGGCAAAGAACTTTTCTTCCTATTTTGGTCAATTAACTATTTTAAGTTGTGGATCCATCACTGTTCTCTTTAGTTATTCCACCTCTGCAAGCAGCAAATCCATTTGCATTTGCTATCTAGTTACAGACAACTCCTGTAAAGGGACAGAAAACTTTTGCTTTAGAGCTCCCAAACAAGATAAAAGCACAGAACTCTGGCAGGCCAGAGTTACTGCTCATTAGTTATTTTCCCAGTGACTATTACACAGTGTGGTACCACTGTTCTTCTTTAAGTTACCAACAGAAAATACCACTCTCTGATATTTCTCAGCAAATAATTACTTGTTGCTGGCAACTGCTGCGAGACAGATAATACCTAACCTGCAGGGGCACATTTCTGCTTCAGTCACAGATCTGTATTTAAGTGCTGTGTCCTCAAACAGAAGTTCAGTCTTTCTCACCACCACACTAGAAGAGGGAAAGTAGCCTTAGAATTCATTCTCATGTAGTACAGGGCTATGAAAAACTAACAACAATCATGTGACATTTGGACTGTGTCCTAGTTTGGTCAAGTACTGAAGACAGAATAGGTTTGTTCTAGTTACTTAGACTCCATGACTGCATTCCGTATCTCACATTTTGGAATTTTTAAGGTTATTTTAATTTGAGATTTTCATGACCAATAAGCTTTTGTTTGGAGATAAATACAAAACACCTGCTACACAGTCTTTCCTTAATTAGCCACCCTTATAACTCTAAAACTGTATATCTGTATTAATGGTTCTCTGTGGGAAAAACAGCATCTGCAATCTAAATGTTTCCCCTTTTCTCACGAATTTCTCAAAATATTTAAAGCACGTGAAGGAATTCAGCTCCTCAGCAATCAAACTGAATGAGTATTGTTACTACTATCTTACAAACAGGTAATAAGGACACAAAAAGAAGAAAAAGGCCAATAAGGAAGAAAAAGACCGATAAAGGCTCAGAAATAAAGTTTGTGGATAGATCACAAACAAAATCCAAGTCACTCACTCAATTGCAAGTCTATTTTTCTTCTTGTTGCCTGAAAAATGCCACCCCTGCCCGGGAAGCCTCTAAGGCCACCCAGGTGTCATACGTTTCATAGATCTTTAGATTCTTAACTTACTCTCTGTATTTTCCTCTTCACTGTCTTCTTTGTGTGGCAGCACAACATCCATTACCCACTTCCCTTCTTTTGTCTCTCCAAGGATGTTTTCTAGTTCCACATCCTGTATAGTACTCCCCTCAGAGGAGAGCAATTTATCCAAGCCAAATTTCAGGATTTCACTCAGCTTTAAAAAAGAGAAGGGGAAATTCAGTATTAGTGTCTCCCAATTCTATGCCAATCTCAGTATCTTTAGCTTCTCAGGCTTAAATGCAAAGGCTGTATGCATGGAGAAAGCTAAGTCTTAATGTTACCTGTCAAAACACTTACGCTTTAACACACTCAGTTCTCCCAACACCTGATGGGACAGGCCCCTACAACATATCTCCCTCAATCATAACTCATCCAGACTTGAACAGTCATTTTTCTCCAGGGCTAAACGACAAAACTGCATTGTACTGATGACATTCAAGCAGCTTGCTCCACAGCCAGAAAGCCCAGGGATGTTTTTGCCCCCAACCCCTTTAAAACAAAAGCTTAAATACCACAAAAATCCACGGCGAGAAAAATATCAGTGTGGAATTTCCTATGGGCTCAGTTCCACTTTTCCCATGGAAAATGTAATTGCTGATACATGCTGGTGGGGCAGGAAGGGAAGGCAGCAGGGGAAAGGATTGGCTTATTTCAAACCTCTCCCAGGTTTAGCTGCACACATAGGGCATATTCCCCTAAATGTCACTTTGCTTGAGGTTTTCAACCCAAGTTCTCAGCACAAACCTCAGTTTTCAGATCAGAAGTATAAATCATGCCCTGACTCCCGAGACACTACATTTGCCAGGAGGTCAACAAAAGGTTGACCAAATTTCAGACTAGAAACCAAAAGCTGACAAAGTACTTATCATCAGCTCTGCTTGCGAGAGAAAAGCACAGAAGACAAATAAGTTCTAGAAACAATGAGTCAGTTTCCACTTTAGACCTGTTATAATTAAAAATAAACAAGTAAAATTAGGAGAGGTTCTGCCTTCCCCTCTTCTCCAAGAAAACATACCCCTTTTCAACAATGGATGTGCCTCAAAATTGTAAGAGCTGTCTTCAAACGTCAGATCTTGTCTGGACTTGGGATGTTATTTTGGTTCTTAAGACAAGCAAAAGCTGCCATGTCAATGCACATCTCCCCCAGAACATGTATTTGGCTGGGTTCATATCAGACATAAATACAGAAACTCTCTGGCACATTTCTAAAGATGTTACTGGAGTCAAATTGAAGATATAGCTCTATTTTACCTGAAACTCTGCTGCTCCCTGAGGCTTGGGTGCTCCCAGAGCAAAGTGACCCCCTTCTACAATTGCATTTGTCAGACGGAGCTTAGAAGCAGCTCTTCGGTAGATTATTTCTTCAATTGTGTCTCGCCCAATCAAGCGGATAATTTTCACAGGCCTTGAAAAGTTTAAGAAAATTCTGATTATTTTCTTCTTTTTTGAGGTGCACTACAGCTGTTTCCTTGCACAGAGCACTACTATTTCACCCACTCCTTAGGTACAGGAAAAAAAAGGCAAGAACAAAACCAACAGTAACAATCAGCAGAAAAGCAATAGTGGTGCAATTGCTTCCTGACACAGGAGAAATGCAAAAGCGCAGGCAAACCTCCAGATTCCCTCTCCTCCAAACTGACAAAACTCCCACCCTAGACACATAAGGACAAGACTGCACGAGGCTGCAACAGAAAAACAAAGATATAAAATCCTCTCTGCTCTCCTCCTTTGACCTTCAATCTATTGTACTTTAACCCTTCGTTGCCTATGAACAGGGAAAGCAAAACTGAGAGATTAAGAGAGTCAGCAACCAAACCAGAAGTAGCAACTTCTCTCACTTGTTCTGCCCAATCCGGTGAGCTCTTGCTATTGCTTGCAAGTCATTTTGTGGGTTAAAGTCACTATCGGTAAAAATAACTGTATCTGCTGCTGTCAGGTTCATGCCAACTCCACCTATAAACAGAAAGGAAGGTCACAAAGTATGTCACCAGTGGAAAATAAAGAAAAAGCCAGAGAATTTATGCTATGCAAGGTTCTGTCAGATCTCATCAACTGTAACTAATTCAATACATCTCTCAAGCCCAAATGCAAGTCTCATGTGGCTCTAAAAAGATGGGTAAGCCTTCCATTTCCAGCTTTCAGCTTTCTGCAGTAGCCCAAAACCAAACTGTACAGCAACATAGTCAAAAAAGATAGGGTGCAAGTGAACCAATGCAAAGGAGACAGTTGTCAAGGCTGATGAACACAGGCATATGCTTCTGCTGACAGGCAGATTAACTGGGCAAGGACTGGCTTCACTGAGGCTACAACAGCCTGTCAAAGTCACAACTCGGCTGCAGCACAGAAGCAACAGGTAAATACAGTGCTAAAACAGTAGAAAAAAAAAAAAAAAAGGCCCAACTATAAAATNCCAACTATACAATAGCCAGAGCCTAGGAATATATACGAGTTAAAGTTTTTGAGGTTAGAGTTTGGGCTCTCATGGAATAAAAAGAAAAAAAAATAAATAAATACAGTTAATTTTAATACCTGCTATTGTGTCTACAAACTGTAGCTTTACATTTCTTCCAGCTCATGGTAAATACCTCTTCACAGTAATGAGAACATCCCCATAAGCAGAGACAATCACACACCTGAAAATCTCTGTCCACAAGAGTGATGGAAATACTGCTAGCACACCCGTTCCCAGCTGAATACAAACCACTTTGGCCAGACATAGCAATGTGCAGTCTGGCTGACATGGGCAGGGAGAGTTCAGGCACCGTGGGAAGAGACACACTTATTCCTACCATCTAGCATTTGGCACTTACATTCAGTCTCTCTACATACTCCCCTCAATGCCCTGCAGTATCATTGGAGCCATGCTTATCCAGGCAAGTCTGACCAGAAGCCCAAGAGAAAACTTAGCTCAAACTTGATGTAGTATGGATCCCTCCTCTGGAGACAACCCTGCCTCTGCATTTGCTTGAACAGGGGAGGTTTGCATGTGCTTGGAACAGGAAGGTTTGAAACTATGTAGAAGACACAGATCTGCCTCAGGAGCTAGGAGGGGAAGAAGCACAGATGGCAGTCCCACGGTGTTGTCTGCAGTCTCAGGATAGTAAAAGGCTCTCATTTAAGTCCGTCTGCCAGCTAAAGAGCATGTCCATGTTCAGCAAACTTGAGCAGCAATTTTACCAGCTTACTGAAAGGAAGTCTGTTCCCAGTTTAAGTCTGGTGCTTGCAGAAATAAGATGCTAGTGAGACTCCTTAAGCTCAACCTGGCACAGGGACAGGCATTATGGGACACGGAATAAAAGAAGTAACTCAAGTGGCTGCAATATGAAAAGTGTCTTGGCATCAGCTGCCAAAAGAAAAGCACAGAAACCAGATGTCCTTGCTCAGAGACCCCAGTTCAGGATGTGACTTGTCTCCCTCAAAAATCCCCCACACGGACAGGCTCTGCAGGACTCAGAGCTCCCTGAAATCTTGCCAGAGAGAGCAAAAGAAGACTGCAGAGGCAAGATGGGCTGTTTGTTTCTCCTTTCCTTACTTACCTGCTCTGGTGCTCAGCAGGAAGACGAAGATGGGCTGTTGACCAAAGTTCTTAATGGCAAGGTGTCTCTCTTCACCCCTAACAGAACCGTCCAGCCGCTCATAGCTGTAGCCTTTTCAAACAAGGAAGATGTTTGTTTCTGAAAGTCCATCTATGCTTTTACTCTCCTACCTCATTCTGTATTGTCTCACTGCTGTCTTGGATCTTTTTATGCCAAATCCTCCTGCCTTGATTCTCATGCCTTCAAGGCATTCATTCTTTCCTAGTTAAACCTCATATATAGAGAAATAGTGACCCTGACTTCCAGATTGACTGTTGGCAAAGGGTATTTTAGCTGAGTCTGAAGCAGAGACTCAGCATTTAACTTACTGCTTGGAAACACAACAGGAAAATTCAGAGCCAAAGTATAAAAGAACATTAGCGCACAGTCCCATTTCAAATGATGTGCTGGCTGTTGGCCCCACAAAACAGGCCAACTATCATTGGATCCTCCTTAGGCAAACTCCCACAGCCCCAAACGTGTGCTTTCCTGTGAGCAAGCAGTATGGGATATGGCCCTGTGTTTGGCTTTATCCTGCATTATTAGTTGTCCAAAACCATAAACACCAAACAAAAGCCTCTTTCATGGGAAATCCTCAGTAGGCAAGGAGCCACATGGATCGAAACAAAAGAAAATGTCCCAAGAACACTTTGGTAACCTTGCCAAAAATGGTCTGATCCAACCTGCCCTCACATTTTGGGGCCCCACTGCCAACAACTGTTTTAGTCAAAAATTAATTTCCTGGTATGAATGTGGCCCAACTTGCATGTTGTGCTGGACAAACTCGATCTAGAGAAAGCCTACTGCCTTCTGTACAATTACTTTAGGACTCAGGTACATAATTCAACACAAGTATATATAAAACACTGCTACCCCGCCAATCAGTAGCTCCATTTTACCAAGGAACTAAAGCTGAAACTACTTTGAAGAACACTGAAGAGCCAGTTCATTTCAGTGTGGTGGTAGCACAGAAAAGAGCTGTACTCAAGACCCTCCAACACACAGTACCACTCCAACAGTATGGTTTTTGTCTACTATGAAGCAATAAATCCACATCACAGTCCCTTCCCCAGCCCAGATCAATCAAAATCAGAGGAACAATACATAGCAGAGATCATTAGGATAAGTCCTCTGCTGACAAAGAATGCAGAACGTACCTCTATAGTCCATATAGTCTTGCAAGATATCAAGCAGTTGAGTCATCTGAGAAAAGAGCAAGACACGGTGGCCACTGGAAGAAGAATGTGAGACACCATGAGCCTCAACATACCGTGACAGCATTTCACACAGTTGTAGAGAGGTTATAGTAGGTTAACCAGTCACTACTACACAGAAAGGCCTTATCACCTCTGTACACTAAACCACACAGTGTCATGGATCATTCCTTCACATTTTCAGCCCAGATGCAACCAGTTGGCTTCATCTGCCATCATCAGTTGCCATGTCTAGAGTCTGGAGTCACAGAGATGTCAGAAGGCTCTGGCACAGCTTTGCTGCTGGCTGGCTGCAGCCTGGTGAGGATCCAAAGGAGTCTGTCTGAAAGGATACTCAGTTCCAACCTAGTATCACAAAGTCTTCCTCATCACATGACCTGCTACACCAGACTGTTCTTAAATCGCACACTACAAAGCATATTAAACACTGCAAAAATTTAGTATCAGCATATTTGTGACAGCAGAGCATTTCCTCCTCCAGCAAGTGACCCTCAAAGATCAAATAGCTGCGTATAAGTGAGAAATCAACTTTCAATTTTCATGTCCAGAATTTGCACAGGTCTGGTCCTATGGCCAAGACATTCAAGGAAGTGTCACCTACTTACACAGTGCTATACAGCAGAAGGACAAAGACCTCTACAACCACATCAAAAATTCAAGGTCTGCTGAAGTTCTGCCCTTTGGAAGTAGTCAAAGGAAAATCACAGCCCAGTTGTGTCATGCAGAGGCACCGCTTCACAGACTGAACAATACAAACTGCAGTTTTGCCTCCCATCTGAGATATGAAGGGAAATACCCAAAGTCTTTGGGTTCCAGGTTCTGAAGTCACTAAAGCTCAACACAAGGAGTTCGGAATGCGATTCCCAAACCTAAAGTTTCAGCTTATTCTTGGTTTTCAGTCCAGTCAAATATCTTTGTCACATTTGCTATGCATTCTGCCTCCTGGGCTAACACAGGCATGGTAGCACAAAGGAACTCAACGGATACATTGGAAGCTATTCTCAGAAAATCCTAAATACCATGTGTAGTGGTTATTCTCCCAGCTTCCCAAATATGGCAAATAGGAGAAGGTGACAGTGAAGCATTTTGAAAAATGTTTAAATGGAAGCTACAAAAGACTACCATCTCTAATGCAGCTCCTTATACTGAAATGACTTCTTTCAGGTAGTCAGTAATGTGCAATAAATAGGGCAGTGCTTGTGTTGTGATGAATATCTGCTCAACCTATGGTTAAATAAGTTAGTTTACCTTCTCAGTTTACCTCTTCTTCCTATGATAACCCTACCCTATCTTCCTCACCCCAAGATGACATACCCAGCATACAAGAATGAAAGGAGTTTATCCAACAAGCACAGCTTGCCACTGGCTTCAACAATATGATCTCCAATCTCAAAGGGTTCTGGTTCAACACCTGGAACAGAAAAAAGTTTCAGAAGCAGACCTAATACTATGCAAGTAACAACTCAGTAGTCAACTTCAGTGTCTGCACTGCCAACTATTGCCAAGCAGACCCCCATGATTCCTGCTTGAAAAGTGATGGTCCTTCTGTGCCTCTAAAGAACACTCTCAGTAGTTTCCCCCAAAGCATTGTAATTTCATTGTTCAGGTGAAAGAAGACACACAAGTGGAGAGCTGCAGTAAGAAACGCAGACTTCACCAAGTCCCCTACTTTATTCCTCATTATTGATGAGCTGTCATATGTTGGAACTGGTCACAAACTCACAGCTGCTACCAATTCAAGCACAGCATTATATATTACTTGCTTCTTCTAAGCATTACGCTGCCAAGCAATAACAGAAAATCACTCTGTAAATCAAGAAATGTACCTTTTTATACTTAGAGAGAGAACAGAGCTTTCTTACCATTGAAAAGATACGGGTGGGCAACACACTTTCGAAGCTGAATTAAGACATTCTGAAGAGTAACCTTCCTTCCTGATTCACTTTCAAATGCATCTGGAACAAAGAGCACAGAAAAGGAACTGAGCAGGAAAGCCCATGCTCCATCAACAAGCATGACTGGGAATGTCTGGGTACTGGACACTACTCTGATGTGCTTCAGCACTGCAGTATCCCCCTGTCCGCATATCACTTCTGCATTTGAATTTCCATTGCAAGACTAATACATCTGTTTTCATGGACCAGTCAAAATTTTTCTTACGTTTTTTGGACAGGCCTTTAGAAATAAACCATGAAGAAAACTACTTTGCCATGTTAAATTCCCTGGAACTTTCTGGACTACCTGAAAAGTGTCACTGTCACTTTTGTGGAGCAAATCATAGATCTAGAAGTCATCAAAAATAAGAAATTTAGTGCAGTTCACTGAATTTTGCAACAAAAAAATATAATACAGCACAGTCAAGAACTCCAGGGCAACCAGGAAGTTAATAAGGGTTGCATTTTTCTGAGGAGAAAAAGAAGATATGTGCACACATGCTGACTCTAGAAGAAGGTTGAGATTGCCTAGTGACGTTCATGCAAAGTGCTAGCACTAGAAGAACAAAGGGTCCCCATTCCCCCAGTTTTACTTTCCCTACAACACATAAGGACTGGCAAATCATATGATGTGCTATGCATAGACAGAAAAGGAGAAATTCAGAGAAGCAAATACATTCTCTCATACCTCGTGATGCTTTGTAACATTTAGTTCACGTGTGAAGCAACAAGGAGCAAGCTATTATGGTCACACTCTGGCTGCATTGTTTATATGGCTCTGTGATTTCCTAAGAAACTCATATCTATACCCATGCTTTATGGTATCTGTGCTGTTACTGGAAAAGTTGTAGAGATCCACGTATCCAAAATTTCCTGAACCACCCTTTTGTCTGAACATAAAAACATGGGAAGGGGGAGGCTTACCTTGTGATAAGTATTTTTAATTCCAGGCTGACCCAAAGCAGAATCCTGAAGCCGACCCTCCCTAGTGCTACAACACTCAGCTCTAGATCCATTTGTCTCTTATTTTATCACAAGCTAAAAACACAAATCAAGCAGCCGAAAGCACTGAATTTGGCATGTTTATTCTATGCATATCCTGCAAGCCAAAATACTTTCTGCTTCACTACAAAAGAGCACAGATTTACAAACAGAATCTATTGTGGTTTTAAAATTAGCTGATAGGATTCAGAATGCTCAGTTACCTAGATCTTTCATCAAAATGGCCTTGTAGTACTTCCTCTGCAGAGCTGACATTCCATGGTACAGAACCACTTCTACCTTCTTTGGCAGCTCTGCAGCTACCTCAGATTTGACTCTTCGAAGCAAAAATGGCTGCAGAAGATTGTGCAGTTCTTTGGCTATAGAGAAGCAGTGGAAAAAAGCAGGATACTACTGCATTAAATGTAAGGAATTTATACAGTAACTTCATAATCATGTTTTCAGAATAAACATATCAAGAACCTTACATTTATTAGTGAAATGATTCAAGCAAAATTTTCACACAGAAAAACTAAAATACAGAGGCATATCTGAAACACTTAAGAGCTACATTAAGGTAAGTAATCACTACTTCTAGTGGCCTTCTTTTAAAGCTCGTCAGCATTAAAAGAAAGCAAATAAAGAGGACACAACATGCCTGTCTCCTAGTCAAGAAAACAACAGCTGATTCTGAGTGAAGTACAATATTACTTATTACTTACCTGACTCAGTCTCCTTTTCAATTGCTTGGTAATAGTCAACAAACTCTTTTGCTTGTTCCCTAGGGAAGATATCAGGTTCAACAAGGCTGAGCAAGGAGTACAGTTCCTGGAGGCTGTTCTGGATTGGAGTGCCTGTGAGTAGCAGGCTGAAGCCTACTGAGAACTAAAAGAACCAGCAATAAAACAAGATTAATTAGGAGAAAATATCTGGAATGAAAAGTTACTTAATATACAACTCCACCCACACCACTCTTTAGCTTAACTTAAAGATGTCAGTTGGCACAGAACTGCCTGCAGAATGCTGCAAACGTTTGCCAAAACCACTCAACATAAGGTATGGTATAACAGTCAAATAGCTCCACCAAACTGATATAGGGTGGCACCAATGCTAGTAAGCCAGTGTAAGCAAAATAAGAACAAAGTGCAAAACCAGCACCACTAACATTCTCAGATCCGTGCACTCTGTGGTCCAATACTCAGTGTTAGGTAATCAGAGGCGATTGGAAAATGCTGGTGGAATAGGACAGTTGCAGTGAAATGAAACTGCAAAAGATCACCTTCCCTTTCTATTTGCTGCCTAACTCTGACAGCAACGTTCTCTGGTCCACGTTGCTTACAGTAATCCATGTCAAGAGACTTGCAAACCATGCTTACCTTTGAAAAAATACAAGTTTCTCTCAAGTTTGGTAACAGAAAATACTTTAGGAGGAGACCTAAGGTGAATCATGCATATTTCTTTGTGACTACAACCAAAGCTTCTGAAATACACACATCATGGACAATATGTTCAGAACATATAAGACTTTCAGGAATTTAATAAGAAAACCCAAACGCGTATTTTTTCAAAGTACTGTAGTTCACTGTTGCTGATGCCAGCCCAGATGTAATGCCCACATTTTATAGATATGACAAGTGAAGCCTTCACACAAGCATTCATTGTACACTGCCAGGGTGCTTTGGAAGCTGGAACAAATCTGCTAATTTCAATAAACAAGGGTAGCTCCATTAAATGGGACAATGGAATTCAGTAGTTCATGACTTGAGGTCCCATGAACTAGGCAAGTTCGCACTCCCAGAGCTTGATATACTCTCTTTTTGCTTTATATTGTCTTAGGTCAGCCAGACTTCTACTTTAGTAGCATAGCTGTGGTTCAGCACTATGGCTGGCTGCTTTACATTTTTAAGTCTCTCAAATTTCTCCAATGTGTCAAGCCCAAACACAAATCAGAATGAGTGATAAGCTCCAAATGCTGCCCATCTCCATGCAAAGCCAACAAGATAGGCCTTTATTCACCTGCCACTAAATATGGGAATCTGTTCACCAACTCTGATGGAAACTAAGTGTGGCCCAGAGCTTAATAAATACTCAGAGGAACAGACAATCTGTAAGCTATATCAAAGAGGAAAAAGTCTTTAGATACTGGAAAATAGATGAGTTATTTTACCTCAGAAAGTGTCTTGTAAAGCAAAGAACTTTGATTTTTCAGTCTGTGAGCTTCATCTACAACCAAGACATCCCAGTTAAAGCTAAACAAACACAAAACAGCATCTTCAGTTAGGGGCTGACAATTCTTGTAAGTACACAAAGACCGAAATAAGTGATGATTCTGCTTGGCTGAACTTGAGATGGTCCCACCCCATGAACAACAAGCAAACATTGCAAGTAGGGTGGGAGACATTCACAAGTACAGGTTTTTAAGAGCCAACACAGCTTCTTAACTATAACCTGGATGAGTTTCTCTGAAATCAAACCCAAGTGAGTTCACTTGAATCTGTTGCTTCTCTCTCCATCCCCATTACTACAGGGAAAATGACATAAGCATAAGTTAGTCAAACATTCAAGAAGGCCTACCATTTGGAAAGACACACGAAACTAGACTGTAGCACCTGTGCAAAAATGCAACAGCCATCAGGAGGCAGTGACAGAGTGATTGTAAGTCTTTTGCACATCATCCAAGACAGGAGCTTCAGTTTATTCTAGTTCATATAGCTATATGCAGTGTCTCCTCAGGTAGGCTGCAGAATCACTGGTGATCTAGTAGATCTGCCAGGCTTCGTACAAACTCCAGATCTTTTCAGCGTTCAGTGTTTGTGTCTGCTAATCACTAAGGTTTCAGTTCCTATATCACAGAGTGATTTCCACACAGTCAAGCCTGGCTGATGGGTAGGCAGGAAGGGGAAAGCAGCTTTTCTTGCCCACACGCTTCTCTTCTCAGTGGAATACAAGGGCTAGAATCACAGAAACCTGCGTTCTCCCCACAGCTTGTTTACCTTGATTCCCTTCCTTGCTACTGAAGAGAGGTTCTCCATTGCCAGAAGGGTCAAATGTCATTATTCTTATTCCACAGGCTCAGCAACTGAATTGCAGAGAGGACACTGCAGTGTAGAGCACTGCAGAAGCTCATACGCAGAGCTGAGTCTGATCTCTCATGCATTACATTAGAGCAGGGCTCTTGCTCAAATAATTTGTGCTGTTTACACTGCTTGTAAGAAGCAAATGTCCCACTGCCACCGCTAACTTTGACACACCTTTACAGGGTGCTGCAAGTGCTCCTACATAGAACAAACGTGCAAATTATTAGCAGTTGCTTTTTTCAAGACTAGAGGGAAAAAAAAAACCCAGCTTGAGTGACATGGCCTTGATGTTATGTGCTAGACTTAGAAAAAGGAAACTGCACTGGAGTTGATTATTTCTGTGATACTAGGGCTAGTTACTTGCCCTCCCTGGGTACTACACACCCAGTCTTGACAGCAAAATAAGCAGAACCGTATGTAGTAGTGCAGTATATGCTATGGAACTGAACCAGCATAGACATGGCTACCTTTCATTAGGCCTGGCTTCTACTACAACGCATTCATCCAGCACAACTTGCTATTTCCAGCAGTGGCCAAGGACAGGTGCTTTGCTGAACAGGTTGCCCACAGCAGGCCTGACTAATTCTGGGACATCCAAAAATGTGTCAGTGGGGGGCACTGGGTTTCTGCTCCTACAAAGATCCTGAGACACTCATGACAATCTGGCTGACTCCAGCATCTGTCACTGCACTCATCAATAGTGCAAGGCTTTCATGCTATTACTAAAAAACACAAAAGTTCCTTCCCATTTCAAGCGTAGGCTTCTGTAAAATCCTGTGTGACCATGAAAATACTTCCTACAAGGTGAATTTCAGCTGTATAATCAGTCTTGCTAGAAAACATAATGATCCACAAGCCCTCCACCATTCTGACTGAGGCAATTGCCAGAGGCAATAAACTTCAGAATATGGTATTAGCAGATGATTACCATAGCATAACGCAGGTGAATTTCAGTAAATTTTGAATCTAATAACTCTATAATCTGAAGCTCTTGAAGATCTCCTCTGTTCTAAGTATCAGGCTTCTGGACTGATACTTGGTATACAGCTATAAGCCACTATGTATCATATTATTTTGAGCTAACTGGCCTGAAAACCCTCTTTAGGGTTCACTTATATCTTACCTGACACTAAAGATTCTTCACTGAAAGCTAGTAAACACAAAACTGTAATCACAAGCAAAGAACATTTTTGGCTTTTGCGAAATAAGCACGGGGTCTCATGCACATACAAACACACACTTAAGAAATCACTGTCAGATGAGCAAAATTAGATTTGAAAAAATTAAAACCAGACTCACAATTTTAGAAATCCTGCATCTTTCAGACAAATCTGCAACGAAAAATGAACTGTGATTTATGACTTAAATTATGACCAATTAAGAAACAGCACACCTTTTTGTCTACTTGCAAACTATGGTGGAATGTAGATGATTTAAATGAAGCCATTTATTACCTGAGGAACGTAACATGACAGCCATTGTAACCACAAGCCATTGTGATTCTACATTTTAACTTGTCTAACAAAACACCAGCAGTAGAATTTCAGAGAATTAATGGCAATTTACACTCACCATTAATGCTCTTGGGCTTTGTGAAGTTGTTTTTTTCATACCTTTCTCACTCAGTAAGAAATACCATGCATCTGCAGCATCACCATCTTTTTCTCTCTAACCAAACATATGTTTCAGTGGACTGATCTAAGCTATTACAATGACCTGATAGTATCCTAAATTGTAGGTTTTGCTTGCCCAACTTCAGATTCAGAGGAAGAGGCATCAGGTCATTCAATAGAATGCCTAAAAAAGCATAGAATTTTATCACCAAAAGCAACAGAGACAAGAAAAACCCCAGCCAAGTGAGTATTTTGATACAATTGTTTGCTTTCTTGGATTTGCTTCAGGATGAGCACTTTCATTTATCACATTCAGGACCAGGGTTATCACTGCTATGCACTCCCGCGTGCATAACGCAGAAAAAGATTCTTTGTTCCTGAACGGTGAATACAGGTCTCAGCTCCCAGAAGGAAGAGACCGTAAAACACATGAAGAGAGGGTAAGGAAAAGGCCAAAGAGAAAGGGAGATCAAAAGGGGGGGGGAGGGGGGAGGGGGGGGGGAGACAAGAAAAAAGAGGGAAAGAGAGGCGTAAGAAGAGATGTTTCTCATTTAATTTGAAGTAGTTATGTTTGTCAAGAGATTGTTAAAATGAAATCAAAGTGCTGATATGAAGCAACACCTGAGTGGGGCTGACTCCTAAGAGAAAAATAAGGGCTTTTTCCAACTAAGCACCACACTATGCAAAGCCCAAAGCTGTGACCAAGCAAACAACCCCATTCTGGTTGGTTCTATTTACAACAGAACAGGATGTTCTCAGGAGAGCTGTGATTAAGATTCAGCCCAAAGTCCTACCAATTATAACAGGAACCTCACCATTTTGCAGTCCAGGAATGATAGTTTTGGCTGATGAGGGCACAAAAAAAGGCAAACTCTCTGAGTGTTCTTGCATTGCCTAATTAATAGAATGTTAATAAGCATCACACGTGTATGATTCTATTAGACGTTAAAGGTCTGCAAGGCACCATACAAAGACAATGCAGATACCATTCAGCATGAGTTAAGGATGGACATGTATCTGTTTTCTTTATTCAAAGTGCAATACAGCTATGTGATAAAGATGGGGTTAAAGTAGATTATCTGAGGACAGGTCAGTTTGTGGAATGAGTTACAGAGTAGAAAACCACTGAGGAAGGTCGGACATGACTACAGAGGACAAAGCATGAGCTGGGTGGTATAGTGGAATAGAAAGTTAAGAAAAAACATGAACCCTCCTTCCAAGTGACAAAGTCATTACACACCTCATACGTTGTCAAGAGCGCATGGAAGTCAAACTGTTCTTTCAGGTTCTGCTGCAGTTTGGGTCGTTCCTCCTTGCTGCCTACATATGTCACAAAGGAAAGACCTGGAGCAAACCTGTTGTCAAGAGAAAGACAGCAAAAACAGGGAGCCAAGCTAAGTCTTTTGTGTGTTTAAGAACCTCAACCCCATTATCAAACATAGCTACTACATGGATAATGAGAACCTCCTATACAAACACACTATCCTTCCGTGAGATGTGGCTAGATCTCAGTTCTTGAATCAAACTCCTTCTTGGCTAATTTGTATTCCAGATTGGTACCTCAACTGCTGGTTCTGTCTGGACAAGTCCCAAATAAACTGCTTTCTCCTAGGTCTCAAAATCCGAGGCAGATGATTGAAAACCAGTGTCATAGCCCATCTGCTATTCTGAACTGAAAAAGTCCACAAGAAGCAGGTGAATTAATACTTTGCCCAGTCAGGATCAAAGATTTGGCCTAAATCATGCTCAAATAAAGGCAATGCCTGCAGCAAACAGGCCCAAGTCAGGGCCTCAAAAACCCGTCCTCTTAGTCAAAAAACAGATAAAACTGGTTCCATAGAGGACGAGTTGTGACCATAATTTTTTTTCTCATTTAGTCCCACCACTGACACTTGTTTACCAGTCCTCCTGGATAGCTGTTCACTGCTGATCAATGAAGAGACGTGCTTTGCCCCAATTATCCCAACTGCTAGTCTATCCAAATCAGGCCAGCTCACTTAAGATGCTGAGAGACAGCATCACCTGATAGTCAAACAGACAGACTTTTCTAATCTTTTAACTTTCTGCCCTTCCTCTTAAAAGGAATCTCTGGGCTCTCGCTCAAAAATGTATAAATTCTGGGCATAGCAAATGTGACGTCAGCACAGTCATTGCACGTCAGTGAAGACGGGTTGCATGCAGATACGTTACGTATTTTGCATGCATATACGAGCATGCCAAGAAAGATACTATTCAACTTGGGGCTTACCTTTCATCATACAGAATGCTGGGTGTCTTCAGCAGATTTTGCCTAAGGGAGGCTGAGCAGGGAGGGTTACAAATCAATAAAAAGGAGATAGTGGGGGCATTTCAGCTGAAAGTCAGCCAACAGTAGAAGTTGGATTAATTCATGTGTATCAGAGCATTCTAAAGACTACACATTCACTGCAAGTGGTGTTTGCACTGATTTGTTGTTTTGGTAGCTTCCTTTTTTTTACTTTTCTTCCCCTTCAAAGGCAGAAAACTGTTGGACTGAGACCATTTGAAGAGAATCTGTGTAACTTGCTGCACAAGAATATGATGAGCAGGACAACTGTTCAACTTACCTCTCCAGTTCCTCCTTCCAGTTGCTCAGAACAGAGAGTGGACAAAGTATCAGAAATCTCACTTTCTTTGTTACTTCTTTTGTCACGTGAAGAAGTAGAGAAATAGTCTAGAAACCAAGGAAAATATTATGGCGTTTTTAATAATAACAAAAGGGTTAAACCCAATAGGCTGAACCCCCATAAACTATCTCCCTCTTGAGCTTTTAAGCTTGTTCCCATGGGTTCTCTAGCACAAAGAGGAGCTAAGGCAACGTCAAGTGAGATCCACCATCAATGACAAAAAAGCTTAGACTCCAGAACGCAACCTTGAAATCTGGAGAACCCTTCCAAAGACCTTTCTCCATAGTCACAAAAAAGAAGATCTACTATAGATCACTTTCTAAAACTACCAGTTTGTTATTATGCATTGAATACCACAAGCTGTACCAAAGCACAAACATTCATTTTCCAACAAAACCGAAACCCCTTTAAAAACTTGCAAAGAAAAAAAAATGCAGCACTGAGAAATTTGCACCTGTAGATTTTAATCTGTGTGTTGACAAGCCCAAAAATCATCTTGCCACAGGTACATCCTCCTCTCATGTACTGTCCCTTCAACCACACGTTCAGATGTCTGTGTAAAATGACCATTCAATCTTTTCACAAAACCCTGAAACCTTTTTAGACTGTCCCTCAGGATCCAATAGCGATTTTAGGTGATTAAGGATGAAAGAAAAAAAGAGCTCTCTCTTTTGAGTATAGACTTCAGGGTGGGACAGCTTAACTGACCCATCACTAGGGTGATTTTCTTTTCATTCTGCAAAAACATTGGGCTAAATTAGGCAAAGGTCGTTTTCCAGAAGACCACAACACACCTGACAAGTCTTGCCAAGACCCATTTCATCACCCAGGATACAGCCACGCTGGACTTTGTAGCATTGCACCAGCCAGTTTACACCTTCTACTTGATAGGGACGAAGTTTAATGCCTGAGAATAAAACCAATTTGTTATATTTACATAATCACTCAACACACTCCATACACAGTGATACCTGGAAGCCACCAGAAACATGTCCTGGGCAACCAGACCTTCCCAAACACTGCCTTGCAAGAAAAGCATAACAGTTTTCAGCAAAAGCCGTTTTACCTTGCTAGAGAGTAGAGACACCAATGTTATAGGAGGTCCACTAAATTAAACCACATTTACGAACCTGTATGCACCAAAATGCTCTAAGTTGTTACAAAGGCCTGTACAATGAACCTAATCTGATAATTAAGCCACTACTTTGCATTCTTAAAGGACAATTTGATTTTAAATTTCAGCAGCTTTCTAAAATATGTAAGTACTACATTTGGGGATATGCTCCATGCTACTGGAAACGCCTGCAACACTGTACCATTGTATAATAATAATTTCTCACCAAGATATTTTCCAGTTTTCTGACCCTTGAGCTAGGGCAGACCTCACGCATAGGTCACTGTAGCTACTACCATAATTGCTATCCTTATTGTCATGACAGCATGGAATGGTTTAGGTTAGAAGGGACTTTAAAGACCATTGAGTTCCAACTCCCCTGCCATGGGCAGGGACACCTCCCACTAGAGCAGGTTGCTCAAAGCCCCATCCAGCCTGGCCTTGAACGCTCCCAGGGATGGGGCAGCCACAACTTTTCTGGGCAACCTGTTCCAGTGCCTCACCACCTTTACAGGAAAGAATTTCTTCCTGATACCTGATCTAAACCCAGTCTGAAGCTGTTACCCTTCATCCTACCCCTACGTGGCCTTGTAACATTCCCTCTCCAGCTTCTTGTTGGCCCCCTTCAGATCTCGGGAAGCTGCTATAATGCAGCACCAGATGTCAAAAGAAGAGAAGTGGGAGTTCTCAAGACCTTTCCCTTGTAGCTGGACTCGAGTGCTGTGGACTGTTCGCAAGCCACGCGTCTTTAGACCTTTATTTACCTCAGGCCCGGGGGCTGCTAACGCAGAGGCCCAGAGGACCCGCAGCACCAGGCGGCCGCAGGGCCCCTCCGCCACCCCCTCACGGAAATCCCCCGAGAACCTCACCGCACCCACATCCCCCCTTCCCCCGG
>VZRU01019357.1:0-54441 GCA_013398155.1 Pedionomus torquatus
ACTTGCTGAGGGTACACTCAATCCCACTATGCCATTGATGAGTTATTGAACAGTACCAGTCGCAATACAGACCCCTGTGGGACACTTATTACCAATCTCTAAGGAGCCACTGACCTTTACCTTCTGGATATGACTATCCAACTAATTTCTCATCCACCAAACAGTCCATCAATCAAATCTATACCTCTCCAATTAAGAGAGAAGAATGTCATGGGAGAACCTGTCCCTTACAGGAGTCCAGATAGATAACATCCACAGCTCTTCTTGTGTCCACTGATGTAGTCACTCCATCATACAAGGCCACTAGGTTGGTCAGGCAGGACTTGCCCTTGGTGAAGCCATGCTGACTGTCTCAAATCACCTCCCCATCCTCTATGTGCCTTAGGGTAGCTTCTAGGAGGATCTATTTCATGATCTTCCAGGCACAGAGGTGAGGCTGAGAGGCTGATAGTTCCCAGGGTCCTCTTTTCTACCCTTTTCAAAAATGGATGCAAAGCTTCCCTTTTTTCAGTCATCAGGGACTTCACCTGAATGCCATGACTTTTCAAATATCATAAAGTGGCTTGACAACTACAACACTCAATTCATTCAGGACTCTGGAATACATATCATTAGGTCCGATAGACTTCTGTATGTTCGTGTTCCTCAGGTGGTAGCAAACTTCATCTTCTCTTACAGTGGGAGGGACTTTGCTCCCCCAGTCTCTGTCTTGCAGTCCATCCACTCAAGAGGTGTGGGAAGAGAGGTTGCCAGTGAAGACTGAGTCAAAAATGTCATTGTATACCTCAGCCTTTTCCTTGATTGTTACCAGTTTGCCACTCTTGCTCATCAACAGGGGTACACTTTCTTTGACCTTGCTTTTTTGGCTGATATACTTTACCAAGTTCAGCTCCAGCCATGGCTTGACTTATCCCATCCCTTGTGGGCAGCATCCCTATACTCTTCCCAGGATACCTGTCCTTGCTTCCACTGCCTGTGCATTTCACTTTACTGCTCCCCTGACCCATATCCCTCAGGACTGTGAGCTTCACCAGTGCATGTTCACTGCAGACCAAGCTGCCTCCAATCTTGACATCATCAATTAGCTCACTTGTGTTACTGACCAGGTCCAGTATCACCACACCTCCTCTAGCAGAGCTATTACCTGGATTAAGAAGTTATTCTCAATGCATTCCAGGAGTCTCATGAACTACCTACATCTCCCTGTGCTAATTTTCCAGCAAATATCAGTGTGATTGAAATCCTCCAGCAGGACAAGAGCCTGTGAGCACAATGTTTCCTGTAGCTGGAGTAAGAAGGCTTTGTCAAGACCCCTTCATCAGGTGGTCTTTGGTAGGCACCAACCACAAGGCTCCCTGGGTCGCCTGCATCTCCAGTTCCTGTCCATAAGCTTTCAGCCTGCTTGTGGTTGTTCTTCAGAGACATCTCTTCACACTCTATCAATTTCTTGATGTATAGGGTAACACTTCCATCCTTCCTTCCTTGCCTGTGCTTTCTGAACAGCCCTTAACCATCAATAGCCACACTGCAGTCATGGGACTCATCCCACCAAGTTTCAGTATGTTGATACCCTGGAGAAGTGACCTTGAAATTGAGCCCAGTTGCATATTAACTTCATACTATGCTAGTCTATCAATTACTGCAGTAGATTTGGGGTATGCAAGAAGCAGGGCAAGATTGGGTTGAAGAAATCAAAACTTGCTTGGAAGCATTTTTTGCCTTTTCTGAACTGCTTTTGGTACAGCATTGCAAAAGCAAGATGAAATTAAGCTTGTTTGGACAAATAAAATACTTTGTCCTTTTTTACCCAGAGGTACAGATGAGGATTTTCAACCTCAGCAAGAGCTGAGTTAATAAGGAGTGTGCTTAATCTCTGTATTCCTGGAGGCATTTAATCCTCCACTCAAGCACTTTCCATTTTACTTTACTCATGTCACTGAAGAACTATTTAGCGTCAGGGACCTCAGCCAGAGATTCTGGAGCTAGGGGGAGATTGCTTAGACTCTTGCTGCAGCTACAGCAGTTTATAGGCTCACTGCCACTGGCGCTCTCAGCGCCACAGCACTCGTGGCTTGGATGATCCCAATGCAATGAGATTTTCACATTGCTTTCTTACAGAAGCTGTTGATTTCCCTCCTTTTTTTCTGGATGGCCATTAATCTAAAAACCTCAAAATCAACAAATCCTATTGTAAAACCTGTGAACAAATATATTTCTGAACTGTTAAGTTAATTAGTGGTCATCCTATTTAATTTTTATCCTGTGTTGGATTGATGTCATATATCTAAACAGCTCCAAAGTTGGAGCAAAAGTTTTACTGAAACAAGCTTTACCAGGCAAGTTCTGCTTACCAGAGAATCAAAAATTTGTTGTGGTTTACCCCCTAAAATGTAAAGATCTGTAAAGTTAAGGGAACCATCATACAAATAAAGCTAATACATCCTATTCTTGTGATATTAACTGATGGCTGTAGTTGTTCTTTCTGCTTAGAAAACTACACTAACATTTTCAGTTTTGACACTAACTTCCAGGATCATCTTGGAATTATGACAAAGTGCACATTCCTCCCTTAGTCATGCAGGTACTTGCTATGGCGTCAGAAAATTATTTTATCATGTTGTATTTTGATTCTAATATCCACGTTTGAAACATGTTCTAAAAAAAAGACAGAGACTGGCTCCCTAAGATGCTGATAACTGCCTCATTTTCACTCTTGCTACTATAGAACCATTAAATTACAATATTTTTCAAGAGTTCCCTGAGACAAGAGAGGTAATCAAAAGAATGCTCAGGTTTGAACTGGTGGACAATACCATTATGATATATTACGTAATGCAATGCCCCTAGGTCAGGGGCTCTGGATAAAATAAGAAATTTTGCAAAAAGGAGGATTTTTAAAGCTGTAATACAATTAAATGAGAATTTGAAGGTTGAATGTATTTTGCATGAGATTGGAAAAATACTAGAAAAGGGAATTATGTATTTTTTCAAGCTCACGTTTCTTAAAAAGAAAGAGATACTTACCACAAAGATCTGGTAAGTATCAGGACACCAAGACTTTTGGTTGCTAATTTTTCCAATGCAAATTAAACACAACGGGTTCAGTAACTTTCTTGCTATGATCTTTCCACAATAAAGACATACAGTAAAGGTTTCTGTCCAGTCGAGACCTAATTCTGCATGACTCAGACCTGCCGATGACTTGAACATTTCCAGGTCAAAGTGCACTTTAATAAAAACACAGAGTATAAAAAATAATTCTTTAAAACTTGACAAACAATGATATTGAGCAATGGCCTGAATTAAAAAAAAAAAAAAAAAAAAAAAGCTAATTCTGTGAGATTTTCAGAGCTGCCTTTCTTATTTCCCACCACACCCTTAGATTGATTGTGTTAGTATCACCTTTAGTCTCCCACCTTAAGAAGTACAGAAATACCTATTTTTCATTTTGTTTAGTAATACTCACTGTTTACACCACATCAAGTAGTCTTTATCTCTTCCTGCTGCCATTCTGCAGAAGCCAAACACATACTTTCTGACTCTTAGCCAGACCCAACCTGCAGATGAAGTTTACAGACACCTGGGAGCAGGCAATCACTTGGCCTTCTCCTGCTCACGTGGCTATCCTGATCCCTGATTCTGTCAGAAACAGTTTAATAACCTGACAGCTGGCTGAAATTTTCATTTATTGTAGCAGCTTGAGAACCCATTGACTGTGTTGTGTGAGAAAGACCAACAGCTTGTCCTAGTATTTTTTATGCAACCATGTAATTTATTCATTTTTAGCAACTTTATTCTAAACTTCAGCACATTTGAAAGTTGTCAGCTCCTTGTACTTCCCTGTAAGACAAAAAAAAACCCAAACAGTAATGGCCAAAGAACATTGAAAACAGGTGCTATAAATGCATATTTAACAAGCCAATAAATGTAGTTATCCAACATATAGAAGCATCTTCATCAGCTGTTCTTGAAAACAAAATGTGATTACTTTTCTGGTATATTCATGAGAGGCTGTTATTTTGATACATTTTAGCACTTGTCAGCCTCCATATGTGTATTTTGCTTATTTTTAATTCATTTTTAATCACTAACTGCAGGAGCTTTAAATTGATGCAGAATGTATCTTCAGTTTTTAGAGCCCACTGTTCACAAATGCATAGGAACAGTCTTTGAGGCCTGGTGTAAAGCACACATCCTTACCCTCATTAAACAGTATCCCAGTATCCTTCAGAAATACAGGTCTTTGTCAATTGTCTACATGAGTTCCAGCCCCCAACATGTAACAATAGCTCTTCTTCCTTTGTAGACTGCAGCTGTGCGCTGTTAGATAGAGTTAGTAAGCTCCAGCTTTGGGGGAAAGCTTGCAGAAAGTTAAACATCAGGTAGAAAGTGTTAGACAGTCAATCATAACAAAGCAATTAAGCGCAGTCTGTTTTTAATGGTCAAGACAAGTGCAGCAAAGATACCTGAAGGTAAAACTGAAGTGTCACAAACAGCTTTGGGAAAAAAATTTCAAAGATAGAGGGAAAACTGGAAAAAAGTGATGTAGAAAAGGTCCATGACTCTGCTGTACATTATCACTTGGTCTATAAAAGGAGCCTTAACACTCACAGAAACTTCATCCACCCTACCTCTGCTGGTTAAGTGTTAAGGAGTTCTCTTGCAAGCTGCAAAACTTCTGCCTTGAGGGCTGCCGATTGTAGGTGTACAGAATGCTTCTCAATACACCTGTGGGCTGGCAATTAATCCTAAGAGAGAACTGATAATGTTGACATGGACACAGTCTACCAGAAATTTACCATACCCAACCATATTACCTTAGAAAATAATTTTAATCTTGATGGAGATATATATATTCTGATGGGGGAATATTTTTGTCCAAATATTACTAAACCAACTCTAAGGTTTAAATAAATCAGTGTTAAATCAGAAGTGGAAATGTGTAAAACTTTAAAGTTGGTTTATAGAAGTTAGAATTACCACAGAAGATTATAGCTCAACTTTAACTAATATAGAAAGAAGGAAATTACTACAGTCAGGACTACAGAGCCATACCTTTAGATTGAGATCAAACACCTCAAATCTGTTGCTCACCTTATGGCTGAACAGACAGTAAGTTTAATGAAATGGGCTGGCAATATTTTAATAGGAACACTCTGTATTCCTTCCTTTTTTTTGTTTTTGTTTGTTTGTTTGGTTGGTTGGTTGGTTTTTTGTTTGTTTTTGTTGCTTTTTGTTTTAACAGCACATTTCAGAAAAATCTTAAAAGTAGATGCTATAAAGGTTATATAGCAGATATTTTAAAATAATATGTCCTCATATGAAGAAAAATTAAAAACAACAAATGCTGCAGGACTTGGATTCAACTGAGGCAATTTTGTGTTGTCTGCAAGCAGCTTCTTTCAATGCTGGGCCCAGACATCAAGCTGGCTGCTGAAGGGCCATTTATACCAAGAACTTTTCCTTGTGAAGAACCAAGTGACACCAGCTTTGGGGTTTTTTTTTTTTGTTTTTTTTTTTGTTTGCTTGTGGGTTTATTTTCCAATTGGTTTTACTAATTCTATATTTAAATTTTGATAACCTGTACATCCATATGGACACTGACTTTGACCATTGTCCTTGACATTGAATGTGTCCATGCTTGAACACTAGGCCAAAGTTCTGTGAGAACTAGAATTTTTATTATGTAGAAACATGAGCTATTTTAATGCTCTCATTTAAGTTCAAGAGCAGCTTAAATTAGTAGAATTAATTCATATGTCACCATTTAGGGCCATGACACTGTGAATTACAAGACCTGCCATACTGGATGAGACCAAAAGTTCAGCTAGCTCAGAAACCCATCTCTTGTAGAAGCCAATTGCATCTGATTAGGGAAAGAGTAGAAAACACCAGGTGTTTGTAGAGTAATCCTTTCTCTGGTTATATATGACCAGTTTTTGTCAGTCAGTGATTTAGGGACTTCCTGAGCCAGAGTTTACACGGAGACCAGAAATCTCAATAGACATGAATAGACCTGTTTTCCATCCAGTTCTCTAATCCCTTTTAATCCCATTTATTCTTTCAGCTTCCAAAATCTGCTCATGCAGGGATTTCTACCATTAATGTTTTATTAAACCATATTTCTCTTTTGCTTCAATTTAAATCTTTTGCCTGGTAGTTTTACTAGCTTCTCACAAGTACTTGTGGCAAATATATCTCTGTATCATAATTATTCTCTCTTCACCTCCTGCATACAACTCATGATTTTGGAGACCTCTGTCATATCTGTCATCTTCTTTTCCAAGCTAAAAATTGTGGTCTATTGCATATTAATGGATGTTGTTTTATATAGCTAAGTATCCTCTCTTTCTCTTTGGTTAAATTGTTCTTTTCTAATTACAAGGAGGGATGAGAACTACGTAGTAAATAAGTGATGTAGGCTCACCATGCATTTACCCATCAGAATTATGTTCTCTTTCTGATTTGTTCCTTTCCAAATAATTCCCAATATAGTCTGTTGTTGCCATTTTTACTGTCACTAATCCAATGAACTCAAAATCCTTTCCTCAGCTGAATCTAAATTTATTTTTACCTTTTTTTTTCCTGTGCATCCAAGGCAATACATACATTTAAATTTCAATTCAGACATGTACAAAGCTCATCTCCAGTGACAAATACAGATTTTATTCTGTAATTTTGGTATCAATAAATGCTTCTTAAATACAAAACTAAACTTTTCTAAAGGTAAAATTTATACAAGGATATGAAATTCAAAATATGCTTATGGAAGAATTGAATTAATAAACAATAAATTAGATTTATTTGTTATAAGATTTTTTTTCAGAAATTGCTAGAAGTACATGTCACAAAGAGCATAGAGTATTTTGAACTGAACAGTTTGGATTGGAAGGGACCTCCAAAGATCATCTAATCCAACCTCTCCTGCAATGAGCAGGGACATCTTCAACTACATCAGGTTGCTCAGAACCTCATTCAACCTGACCTTAAATGTTTCCGGGGATGGCACACCTGTCACTTCTTTGGGCAACTTCTTTGGCTTCCAGTGTTTCACCACACTCATTTTAAGAAATGTCTTCCTTATATCTAGTCTAAATCTACCCTTCTTTAGTTTAAAGCCATTATCCCTTGTCCTATTGCAACAGACCCTACTAAAAAGTTTGTTCCCATCTTTCTTATATACCTCCTGTAGGTTCTGGAAGGGAACTATAAAATGTCCCCAGAGCCTTGTCTTCTACAGGCTGAACAACCACAACTCTCTCAATCATTCTTTATAGGAGAGGTACTCTGTCCCTTTGATCATGTTGTGGCCCTCTTCTGGACTTGCTCTCACAAGTCCATGTCTTTCCTTTGCTGAAGAACACAGATTTGAATATAGTACTCCAGGCGGTGTCTGACTAGATTTTTCAAAACCTATCTTCTGAAATAAGCTTTTCATTGGCTCCTATTTAGACTCTTTCACTGCTACAAAATAGTTTTAAAACCTTTCAGTATTGTTAAATATAATGAAATACTATCTATGAGCTGAAGCTATTACTTCAACATACTTTCCAGTTGAGTAACAGCAATATATTCTAAGTTATAAAGTTAGTTGAGAGGAGTCTGCAGGGCCTAAGAAGAGTTAGTTGTTTGTCATTACATTAATTTGGTAGATAGTTTTGTAGTTCTCCAAAAATCTGTGATAATTCACATTCAGTACAATGAAGTGCAACAAACTACTGACATGTCTTTTATAAAAAGAAAGAGGCAATAGGAGATAGAATGGATAAGGTGGCATCATTAAACAGACGCCACAAAAGTCCCACAACTGGTAAGACTCCTTCAGCTTCCTGATGCACATGATGCCTACTGTAAGTGTAAACATGTCTGAAAATGAGGGCTGGGAAGGGCTTGGAAAAGCACAATCTGGTCATTTTGGCCTTGTCCAAGGAGAGTTGATTTTGAGACATGGTCTATGGTTTAATAATAATGTTCTGTTTAAGCCCAAAGTACACCAAACGGAGGCAGCATGCTACCCTGCAGTTGCTGGTTCATCAAATTAGGTGTGCTATGCAACTCAGCCACCTATGTATGAGGGGACATACATCTTTACTTTCTGTGCTTTAAATTATAGGTGGTTTTACAAAGAATTCACAAATTGACAGCTTCAAACTTTTCCAACACTGTATGCAAAAAAAATTTTGTAAAATTATTGGTGGGAATTCAGAGTACTTTAAGGTACTAATATGTTTGTTTTTGAATTTCCAGGCTTTCCTGCCTCATGATTTCACTAAGCAATTTAATGAAAAATATTTACATTCCTGCTGGGAAAATAACTTCATGTTCTGGAATCAAGTTGTTGCACTGAAAAGTCAGGAATTAAAGCATAGCATTTTTGTGAAATAAAAAAGATTAAAAAGAAGGAAAAAAAAACACCCTCAACTTAATCTGATGTGAAGGTAAATGACATCCTTTTTAGATTAACACATATTTAAGTATCTTGAAAACAATGAAATGTAAGAAAATCAAATAGGCCAACAAACTGATCTATTGTATTTTCAGGGTGGGGTAAACTTCCCCAAAACTCTGATTATGAAAATGTTAAAGATCTTGGTTGACTGCATAGTTCAATATACAGAAAGGGTGACAAGAGAGCCCAGGTGAGCTGGGAGATGGAAGAGTGGGTGGAAGACTTATTCGGATTCCTCTGGTGAGAATGAGTAGTGGTTTTACAACAAAGAGACATTGCTGTTTTGGGAGATTGAGAGCTGGGGGATATGACCATTTGGGAGAATTAAGGCTGCATGAACAGCTCTTGCTGAAAGAAAGAAGGCAAATTGTTCTCCTTTCCCTGATTGTCACACTCACAGAAGGGGAGATAGACTGACAGGTGAGAGAAAGCGAGCAGCTACTGGGGTATAGTTACAGGTGGAATATCCTTCCTCATATAACCTGTAGTACTTCTGTAGCCAGCCTGATGTCTCACATTATTTTATTAGCCTTCTGTTGAAATGATATAGAAAATGCTGTGCTACGGAATTAATGCCATAGGAATTCTATTATTAGGAACTGAAGTAGGCTGTGTTGTCAAGTTTGTCCAAAAAAAAGTATTCTCATCTCAAAAGGTCTACTAGGGGTTTATGCAAGTAGATAAATGAAGTTTTAGACATATTGATAAGCTCTTTTCCTTGCAAGTATCAAGGAAGATTAAATTAAACCAGTTGAATTTGGAAATAAAGGTGTTTGAAAGCTGTCCCCCTTATTTGAATTACTACATTCTCTTTTTATTGCATACTGTTAGTGCAATATGAATAATAACATCTCTATCTGTAAGATTTAACTTTGTACCTCTGTGGTTCTTCATGGGGATAGTATTTTCTATAACCACCTTCCTTGCTAGGGAGAAGTGTGGGAAATCAGAGTCAAGACAAGCTTTCACTCACCTGTTTCAGCGGTGCTTCCTTCCAAAACTGTATTAAATTAGAGTTACATTACCTTTGGGGTCATAAGATAGGAAAGGAATGTCTAAAAGGTGTTTTATTAGGATTGTGAAGCTCATCTTGAGTGTAATTTTCATTTGGTATTGTGAAGACTTGGAATGCTTATCACAGTGTATAGTTACTCCTTTGAAGTCAAAGGAAGTATTAAAATGTCCTCTTCAGTCTTTCTTTTCCTGCCTTCTTTTTTATTTTTCTTTTAGTTTTTTTCCCATTTCTCCTCCTCCCCACCCAAACTGGGACACTGAGATAACAGTTTAAAATAAACACAGCATCCTCTGTGATTCTGCAAGACATTGCAGCACATCAAAAGTCAAATACCCTTCCTCTTAAGAGCATTCATCCTTAATCTACTTTAATATTTCAGGGGAAATAATGTAACATTAGGAAAATACAAATTTAAACAAACAGGGTGTCCTTGGGAATACACCCTGAGAAAGTTATGGCTTGAGTATTACTTAAATAGGTGTAGCTCCTCATTATTCTCTTTTCAGAATTAAGAGATAGTCACCGTAATATTGCATCTGAAGGCCATAAGGATTTTATAATATGCATTCAACATGAAAACTCTGGATTTCATCAGTTAGCAACAAGCATAAAAAGACATTTCACTGAGGACATGCTGTCTGAACTGTGATTGGGCAGAAGAATTTACCTATTTAGTCTTTCCTCTGGGAAAAGTAAAATAACTAGTAAAAATATATAAAAATAATATAAGTTTATATTATAACATATATATTTTATATATTATAAATAATATAAATACATATAAAGATAAAAATAGAGAAAAAAAAAAGTAAAATATCTAGTAAAATAATTGATTTAAAGGAAAAATCCCCCAACGTAGATATATATAAAGCAAGCAACAATTACTATCATGTTTTTCCAGGTTATTTTATAAAACAGGTTTGGTTGCCCTCTACAAAATATGAAAAAGAAACAAAATTATATACCTATTGTATGTGTGGTTCGTTGGTTTTTTTTATTCTCCAGCATTTTGCATAAACAAAACAGAAATATATGAATACATGAGTCTTGTGGGATTCTTCCTTGCATATTTTGTACAGAAGATCAATTGTAACTTCACTGAAACATCATGATTTTTCTTGTTTTTGTTTTTGTTTTTGTTTTTCCATTTAGCTTTGGTTTTGGGTTTCGTTTGGAAATGCAAGGAATCTTCAGCAGTAAATTAATTTCTAAAGGAAATGCACAACATATGAGTGAATTAGTTCAATCTGAAAGTCAGGACTTCTGCAAACCACATCCTTAAACAGAACATGTGTTCATCCAAAGTGCACAAAATTCATTAAACTCAACTCTAATTTTCTTAAATGTAATTGAATCTCATGGTGTGTATAGTATTGTGGCATTACCTACCATGGTTTCCAAAAAGCTTTGGCAGCAGTAGAGGCAACATGTTTATAGCATCACAGTGGGAAGTTTGCTGGTTTTGTGCTGCTTTGTTTTATTTTCTTTGTTGTTGTTGTTTGTTTGGGTTTTTTTGGTTGTTTTGGGATTTTTGTTTGTTTGTTTTGGGTTGTTTCTTTTTTCTATTTTTTTTTTTTCTGTTTTTTGAATGGTCAATTCACATCCAAATATCTTCTGTTTGCTAAAGGGAAAAAAATGACAGTTTTCCTTTTGTGGAGTGACATTCTTCATGCAACTGGTCTCATCAGCATGTGAGACTTCTTTATGGATTTAAGTGTCCTTTCTCCTGGTAAGTGTCTGGATTTGTAACTGTTCCTCAAAAGCCATTTAAAAGCTGACCATTTCACAGCTTTGATCATACCAATGAACTATTTTGGGTGAAAAAAACATGCAAAGGACTGTTTCATCCTTTGCTTTTACATGACATTTTCATAGCTGTAACACTTAAAAATGCTTTGGCAGAAAATACACATGCTTGGGAGAATATTTATTTGTTTCAATGTATTTAAGATGTATTTTCCTTGGCTCTTTTAATTTCACTTTACAGTACAGTAGATTGTGGTAGTCAGACTTCAGTTATGGTAGTCAGACTTTAGAAGTAAAGTCTCATCTGCTTTTCAGATCTGTGGGGAAAAATACCTTTCTGTCCTAGATTTGAGAAAAGAGGATCACTAGCTTCTACTTCCACTGCAGATAGTAGTGATTTCTAGCGACTTCTGCTGAAGGCTTCAGTGGATGTTATTTTTGCATCTCAGCATATAGAAGGCCAAAAGTAACACAATGTAAAATATGACAATACAGCTAATATACCAAACCTCATGCCCAATTCATTAATAATTCTCATGATGTACAACTATAACAATCCTGCAGATCATACGGATCTCTAATTCCTCTCAAAGTTGAACACCATGGAAAAAAACAGGAATATAAATGGCTAAATATGTTACGTCAATATCAGCAATATCTGAAATTGTAAATATTTCTTCCACCTGTGACAGCTCAAAGAATTACTTTCTTCAAATCATTCTGAATTCTGAATTATGTGGAACTAGAGCATGACATTTGTGCAGGAAAAACACAAAGTACTGTCATTTATAAGAGGACAATGTATACTTGTTTTGAAGGCTCTTGATGTAACACAACAAGATTTCCCATGTTTAAGAAAATGGTTTTTTTGAGCCTAAAATAGTTTCTTCATGTTCATCCTCAACTAGGAGTGAGGAGAAGATTAATAAGAAAGATAAAACAAGAAAGATAAAAATTCTTGGCAGCTGAAGAAAATCCCCCTACACTGATATGAGTGAAAGACAGCTTGACAGCTTGACTTTGACTAAGCACAATGGTGCAATCCTAGCCTCACAGCACCATTTGTAGCACAAAGATGTTCTGTATACTTCATATGGTATCTGCTTTACAGTTTGCATAGCATTGGTTTGTCATAAACTATGGAAATATTTGAAAACAGGCTTGGGGGGGGGTGGGGGGGTGAGGAGGAAACAACTGTTCCTGAAAGAAACTTTTTCACTTCTAAGCTGAAGTAGACAATATCAGTTATCTAAACAATTAAAATTTAATTTGGATTTCTTAAGATATCTTCTATCAGTAGGAAAAGTTCCCCCAGTCAGTGTAAGAACTTGAGGCAGTAATTCTGAAAAAGGCAACCTTTAGGTACCACAAGTGCCTATAGAGAAGAGCAGGGCTGAAGCTCCTACAGGGAAGGCAAGGACATTCAAAATGTACTTCTTAATACAAAAGTATAGGAATTTGAAGTTACATTATTTTTGGTAGATTCTCAGCCATGCGATTTGTTATCCAAGAGAAACAGTAAAAAAGATCTGCTTCCATTTTATCTGCAGCTTCACGTCTGCTGAGGCTTAGACTACTATTCTCCTTCTTTTCCTTCGCTTTTCTTCATTTTAAGCTACAGAGCTTTTAGATTTTTTTTTCTTTTTTCTTTTTCTTTTTCTTCCTCTCTATCATAAGTTCTGGAATTGTTCCAAGATTTTGTCCATGTAACGTTTTTCACCTCTTACATCAGAAAACAAATACCTAAGTACTCTATTAGGAAATTCCCTCATGAAGCTGTGCTCAGGACAGAGGTTTTCTTATTGCTTCTCCTTCAGAATGATCATTATTTTTTTAAAAACATACCTCTTCGTCTCTAGGCAAACATATTTGTCTCAGCCTTATAGGTAAAGGGAATATGTATCACACAGGAAAAGTTAAATGTATAGTAATTGTAAGATAGTACATACTTTTTAATAGTTTAGATGTTTGGAATTAAATAACTGTGTTTAACAGCAATGTTATTTCCTTAAGTTTTTAATGCTCACAAATGGAACAAGTACACGTCATCAAAAAAGAATAGTGTTTCCGCATTTCAATGTCTTTGACTAGATCTTGTAATTAATTAAGTATGAATTACAGTGGACAGTAATGTCTATACTTATAAATCAGAACCACACATCCTATCAAATCTAATGCTAAATCTTGCAGATAAAATCCTGTGTAATAACTCAAATACTTACAGATTCGAATTTTCCATAAATTACGTGTTTAAATTATTTGCCCTGTTGAGAAGAAGAAACTGATTTAACTGTAGTCACTTCTGTAAGTATCAAAATTTTGGGCCACAAAATAGAAAAAAGATTTTATACCAGCTATTACTTTTTTTCTTTTCTTTTCTTTTCTTTTCTTTTCTTTTCTTTTCTTTTCTTTTCTTTTCTTTTCTTTTCTTTTCTTTTCTTTTCTTTTCTTTTCTTTTCTTTTCTTTTCTTTTCTTTTCTTTTCTTTTCTTTTCTTTTCTTTTCTTTTCTTTTCTTTTCTTTTCTTTTCTTTTCTTTTCTTTTCTTTTCTTTTCTTTTCTTTTCTTTTCTTTTCTTTTCTTTTCTTTTCTTTTCTTTTCTTTTCTTTTCTTTTCTTTTCTTTTCTTTTCTTTTCTTTTCTTTTCTTTTCTTTTCTTTTCTTTTCTTTTCTTTTCTTTTCTTTTCTTTTCTTTTCTTTTCTTTTCTTTTCTTTTCTTTTCTTTTCTTTTCTTTTCTTTTCTTTTCTTTTCTTTTCTTTTCTTTTCTTTTCTTTTCTTTTCTTTTCTTTTCTTTTCTTTTCTTTTCTTTTCTTTTCTTTTCTTTTCTTTTCTTTTCTTTTCTTTTCTTTTCTTTTCTTTTCTTTTCTTTTCTTTTCTTTTCTTTTCTTTTCTTTTCTTTTCTTTTCTTTTCTTTTCTTTTCTTTTCTTTTCTTTTCTTTTCTTTTCTTTTCTTTTCTTTTCTTTTCTTTTCTTTTCTTTTCTTTTCTTTTCTTTTCTTTTCTTTTCTTTTCTTTTCTTTTCTTTTCTTTTCTTTTCTTTTCTTTTCTTTTCTTTTCTTTTTTTTTTAAGATATTAATGTGTATTATATTAATTGAAGAGCAAAAAAACGTGTGATGTGAGATTTCTTGGGGGATGAAGGTGGGAGCAGAACAACTATTTCAACTTATTGATAAATTGAAGAAATCATGTGATGTTGTTGATTATATATGTCTGTTAAAGATGAAAGAACATTTCAGGTAACTCAGTTTGCTGTTCAGACACTAGACTGTCAATTAGTAACACCAGGCACATATCTTTAATACTACGTACTGCAAAGCTTCAGAATTAAATGCCATTTATGTTTGAAGTGATAACATTTTATATAACACACAGGGAATGTTTAAGATAGTAAGGCAAATTTGTCTATTAATACAAAATGGGAAACTTAAAATTGATGAATTCTTTTTTTTTAAAAAAGAAGATTGTATACAGTCCCTAATGGAAAAGTCTGTTGAAATATTTTATGAATGAAACACAACATGGTTCTACTAAAATGATTATATATCATTAGAAAAATAATGGAGAGTAATATGCCTAATAAATTTTCTCAAATCTTTCAAAAAGGAAACAAAACTAACAAACTTGTATACCCTGACCTTCTAATTCTAATTAAATACTCCATAAAAGACATTGTGATTAGATGGTACTTTTAAACTGAAATAATTCCAGTTGTCATACCAGTTGTAATGAAATAATCATTACAACACCCAGTCAAATTAAATATATCTCAGAGAAACTCAAGCATAACCTGACCAAAGCCTCCATTCCAAGACACTCGCTAATATTAAAAATCTCATTTTAGTCCTATACTTGTAAGTATGTCCTGTGAGGAGCTGGAAACAGGATTCAGAATAATCAAGCGTGTTTTTAAAAGTGTTGGGAGCGACAGTATTTAAGTAACTTAGCAACACTGACTTTTTAGGAACCTTTTCCAAAAGTGTGCTTGTGGATCAGTCTCCCTGAAAGCAAATTTAGCTTAGCTTCTAAATTAAATTCATTAATGGAAGTCACCTGGAGATTGTAGACCATCCAGCAAAAGATGCCCATATTCCTATAAACATCCTCTGCCATGCCTATAAATTACATCATCTCAGTGTAATTCGGTAGAGGGAGGAACTATTCTACCCTTGTGAAGCGAAAAGGCAAGAAGTATCTTGCACTCCAGAAGTACTTGTCTTTATCTTATATGGTTTTTGAAGACTTAGTCTTTCTCAGTGGATTTGGTAAACTGTAATGCTCAAAGCATCCCTTGCTTCCTTTGGGAAAAGCAGTGCCGATTTACACTCTGTGCGTTGTACTTCAGTAACTGAGTTTTCTCTAACATACAACTTCGTTCTTCTCCTCAGTTTTAAGCCTCCAGACAGGTTACATCAAATCAACAGGATAAATATCTGCTAAAACCTTTCTCTTGCAACATTTACAATTTTTTCCCTTTATGAATTGAACTCAGTGTTATATTGGGGAATCTTGTTAGCCTGCTGTGGCTCTTTGGTGTGTGTTCGCCAGAGAAGCTCTGCTCATCTGCAAAGAGGTTTTTCTTGAAACCTGTTAATCTTTGGATGCCACAGACATGATCAGTGAATTAAGGTCAGGAAGCAAATGTCACAGGCTTTATGCTGTATAGCATCTTACAAAGAAGTTTGTTGTTACTTTTGAAAGGTCTTTTTTGTGTGTGTTTGAAAAATGTATGATCTATTTATGTATTCTGTACTCTACAACACTTATTGCTACATCAGAGAACAGCTGATAGAATACCAGTGGATTATGAACGCTTTGTAGAACGGCAGAAAGACCCAAGATAGCGCTTTCATGTAGTATCTGATAAGCTACAAACACAAAATATTATGTAATGATAAGAAATGAACAAACATTCTTAAGAAATCTCAACCTGAGTTTTCACAAAGAACAGAAATGTTTTCTTTTGTTTATTTAATAGGTTATTCTAGACAATAGAAGTTTTAATGTCTTCACAAACTGCTGTAATAAGCGATAAATGTGTCCAATGTAATTGCATACATACTTGCTATTTGCAGAAAGCCACTAATTTATTGTAACTGGAACTGCACTAGGGACTGTCAGGACAAATAATAGCAGGAGTTTTCATGGTATAAGGCAAAGACAAATTCCTGTACCTCAGAGCTGTAGAAAAATATCTTGTATGACTCAGGAATAAAAATTATGATATTCCACACCCTGAGCAGAGTTAGTGCTAGGCTGCATGTGATCTGATTATGCCAGTTGGCAGAGGGTAGGAAATGTTAGTATTGAGTTTTCACGGGATAGTGTGGGGGATCCAGAAATTTATTCATGAGGGCTCTCTGGTGCAAAAGAGGAATGGTTCACTTGTAGCAGGTTCAGAAACAGTAATTTTACATAATACATCTTCCTTCATGATAAACTTTCTCCAAATGGAAGGAAAAGAACTTTGCTTCTTGTCTACATCCTCAGCTAGTATCTAATAGACTGGAATCTTTTCTCAGTGTCTGCTTCCAAGCCATAATCAGGAACTGGCCAAATCATGAGCCATTAGGCATGAAGAAATTAACTTTTTCACAAAGCAGGCATGTTCAGTATGCAGTTCTTTCTTGTACTGTATAGACTTATATAGCTGTAATAGATTTTTTTTTTTTCCTTGAACTTCACTGTTAGAACTTGTACTCTTTGTCACCCAATGGGCTCTGGCTGGTAACATTGCCATTTGTTGCTATGGAAATTCATGCCAGAGGTTGCAGGGCTAGTGAGAGTGTACTGGGTAAATCACTTAATGGCACATGATGTTGTCAGACATCCATTACTTTCATTTATAGCAGCTGGATTTTATCTCTTACTTCTCTAGGCTGCTACTGCTTACCGATTAATAGCCCTGGTACAATGGGTATTTTTTTACATATTGTGACTTAATTACAAACTTTTACCCCTCTATTATCCAAATGCTTGTTACCCAGGTTTAAAATAAGTGGAGATAACAAGGAATGGGATCCTATCCTCCAAGACTCCATGTGCTTTGTATCAGCTTAATTTTCTTTAAAATGGCAAATATACTCCAGAAAAGTAGGTAACTAATGTATGTTGTTTATGTCATGCAAACTAAGTTAGGCTAGGGTAGTGATTACATTATTAGAGAAATTTAATTAAAATTTTCAATTGCCCTTCAATTCCACATGTAATACAATAAAAGGAGGCTAAAGCTTAGTGATACTACTTTATGGTACCAGGAAAAAATAGCATGGACTTTTCAGTTCAATGGGCAAAGTTGTAAGTGATATTTGAAGATGCTTCCTGTTTAATGCAAAGTGGAAAAAATCTGAACTGGAGAAATAATAGACATGAGCAATTTTAATAACATTTGTACATTTGTTGTTGAGAGGAGAATCAACTTTTTTTTTTTTTCTAGCAGAAGCTAACCTTAGATGTATGAGAGATCTGAGAAGGGTTCTTAATGAACCAGGAGCTTTTCTTTTCGCTCCTTTTCTAGTTCATGCTTCCATCTTCAAGGGCATGTTCTCTATGGGGAGATGTGCTGGAGCGACAATAAAATAAGCTCTTCTGATGTGCTTCACAGCTAAGGATCTGACCACTATTAATCTTTTCACTTCAAAACAAGAATCAGCTACACCTGCTGTCAACTAGACAGTACAAAGGCATGACATTAGCAGAAGTAAAGAATTTCCTGGGCTTAGAAAAAAAATGTAAGAGAATGCTTGCACAGTATATTGGTAAGCATATATAGATGTTGCTGGTGTCTGCTTCTAGGTACTGAACAGTCACTAATATAACTTTACTTCACTAGTCAACCACTATATCATCTGGAATAAAGATATTATTTTTTAAAAATTTGTGTGCTAATTCATGTTCAGTATTTCTTTACAGTATACATCAACTTCATCTGAATCTCCTAATATAATGAGCAATTACAGGGCTCATTAATCCCAATATACATAGAAATAACTGGCTCAGACTTAAGGTCCAGCAAGTTCAATATCCTGTGTCAAACCTTGAGATTTGAAGGCATTAAGATTATATTGGGAGATAAAAAAGGCATTTGGTCATATTCTGATTACCTGAAATAGAATGACCTAAGAGTTAAAAAAAAAAAATTATTCTTTTATAAATGCTTCTATCCCCAGTTACCGCAAATCTGGCTATTACTTATATCTAGGGAGAACTAAATAAATTTTTCTGAAAAATGGTTTTGGAATCAACAACAGGAACTTCCTAAAATAATTGTTCTCCAGCAAATAGATTTGATAAAACGAATTACAGAAAACTATTTTGCCAAGATGATACATTTCAGATCTTGAAATAAAATACTTAATGTTTTTAACTAAAATTAATTATCTGAGACAAGCTTTGCAACAACTTAATGAAGTAATCATTAAAATAAACTAATTGAAATATTCTCTCCCCAAATTTTTGCTTTGTGCACATCTCAAAATAAATTATTCTTGCAGTTCCACTCTAAATTTAGGCTGAGATTAACTTGGTATTACAGGAAGTAATCAAATATCTACTGCTTCCTCGTGTTGTGTTTTTTAAATAAAAAAAAAAAAAAACAAAAAACAACAAAATCCTATTTTAGATGTAGTATCTGAATTATCAACCTTTATCTTCTCTTGGATGTGTGTTTGTTCTGCTGTTAAACAGAGGCATTTGATTACCCTATGAGTGTCAGTGGGTGCTTCTTTTTTCAGAAATATTGTTTGACAATTAGGACCTTTTTCGTTAATTCAGTTAAAAAAAATGAAAGAAGAAGGAAAGAAAATTAAAATCTAACAGATTGCAATATGGCTATAATGCAAAAAAAAAAAATGATGAGTCCTTAAAGAATGATAAAGTGAAAAGTAGTGAAAGCAGTAGTCAGATAGATGGGCTGCTTAACTTGGTTGTCTGTGGGAGCAGGCATCAGAGTTCAGTTTTTCTGTAGACTTAATGCGACAGTGAGTTTTAGTGTTAAAACTGGAAGCAAATACAGAAGTATCTTCGTAAGGATAACTCTCAAGCATATCTTGAAAATTCAGAATGGAGGATGGAGTTTGATTACAGCATTTTCCTTGAATCATGGAATTGTCTAGATTGGAAGGGACCTTTCAGATTATCAAGTTCAATCATTAACCAAACACTGAAAAAAACAATCATTAAACCATGTCCTGAGCACCAAGTCTACACATCTTTGAAATAGCGCCAGGGATGATGACTCAATCACTTCCCTGGGCAGCCTGGTCAAATGCTTAATAACCCTTTCAGTGTAAAAATTTTCCTGATATCCAATCTAAACCTCCCCTTGCGCAACTTGAGGCTGTTTCCTCTTGTTCTATGACTTGTTACTTGGGAGAAGAGACTGACCCCCACTTTGCTATAACCTCCTTTCAGGTAGTTGTAGAGAGTGGTACGGTCTCTCCTCAGCCCCCTTGTCTCCAGGATAAATGATCCCAGCTCCCTCAGCCTCTCCTCATAAGGCTTATTCTCCAGACCCCTCACCAGCTTTGTCGCCCTTCCTTGGATGCACTCCAGCATCTCGATGTCCTTCTTTTAGTGAGGGGCCCAAAACTGAACATAGTATTTGAGGTGCAGGTTCACCAGTGCCGAGCACAGCAGGACAATCACTTCCCTAGTCCTGCTGGCTATGCTATTTCTGATATAGGCCAGGGGGCTGCCTTGGCCACTGGTTCACCAGTGCCGAGCACAGCAGGACAATCACTTCCCTAGTCCTGCTGGCTATGCTATTTCTGATATAGGCCAGGGGGCTGCCTTGGCCACCTGGGCACACTGATGACTCATATTCAGTCAGCTGTCTACCAATACTACCAGGTCCTTTTCTGTCAGGTAGATTTCCAGCCACTCTTCCTCAAGTTTTTAACACTGCATGGGGTTCTTGTGACCCATGTGCAGGAGATGGCACTTAGCCCTATTGAACCTCTTAACACTGGCCTTGGCATATCAATGCAGCCTGTCCAGTTACCTCTGCAGAGCCTTCCTACCCTCAAGCGATCAACACTCCAGTCCTACTTACTGCAAATTTACTAAGGCTGCACTCAATACCCTCATCCAGGTTGTTGATAGAAGTAATAAACAGAACTGGCCCCAATACTAAGGCTGGGGAACTCTAACTGTGATCAGGATCCAGTTTTTTATGCAGCCATGAAATGAGCACCAGGGTAATGCTGTGAGAAATGGTGTTGAAAGCTTTACTAAAATCAAATTAAACAACATCCACAGCTTTTCCCTCATCCACTGAGTGGGTCACCTTGTCATAGAAGAAGATCATGTTTGTCAAGCAGGACCTGCCTTTCATGAACCTGTGCTGGCTTGGCCTAATCACCTGGGTGTCCTTTGTGCACGACATAATGGCACTCAGGATGATCTGTTTCATGACCTTCCCAGGCAACAAGGTCAGACTGACAAGCCTGTAGTTCCCTGGATCATCCTTCTGACCCTTCTTGCGGATGGGAGTCACATTTGCTAACCTCCAGTCAACTAGGATTTTGTTAGGGGAGATGACGTATCTAAAAGTTGCTGAGAGTTTCTTCCTGGACTTCCTGCACTTCTTGCTTTGTTCTAGAGTAAGAGGGAAAGAGCAAACATTAGCAAAGCTATGGTTGAAACGGTGTTCTGCAATGAGAAATTAGGGGGAAAAAGACAATGATATCGAAAAATTAAGCTCGTGGACATTTGTCTACTGCAGCAATAGTCAGTTTCCTTTGTCCAGCATTGAGCACTGTTGTCCCCTGCTCCTTCAAAGCCTTACTAATTCTGCTGAAAGATGTCGTTTTGATTAAACAAACATGTTTCCTACTGGTGGTTCATAGAACTTTCTTGCAAGAATTATCTTCCACATCTAAAGCATAAATTTCTGTGAGTCTTTTGGATGTGATTGTGATGAAGATTGTTAGATCTTGTTCAATAAAGCAGAAATATAAATAAAACAAGTAGCTTGACAGTTTTTTGGGAATTCAGGACTCCATCTTAAAATATGGTCTGTTTGTCTTTCAAGGATAGATAAAGGAAAACATGATTGTTTAGTTTTCAAAACAAAACTAAATTGCAAAATTGGTTTCCAGCTCTGTTCTCTCTTAAAGCTTGGAAGTATTTGTTTTCCAATGTTTTGGTGTAATTGCTTTTCCAGTGTTTTTGGTACAGTGTCATTTCCATATGTTCTATCTTCCCAAGTGAAAGTGTGAATCCAAACAACACAAACAGATCTACCACACTGAAGAATGAGTTTTTTGTATATTTTCTTATATATATCTTATATAGCATTAAACCTTTGTGATTAAATCAGCAGTTGAGGGTGACTTCCTTCAAGAAAAGATCTTTGGGTTTACGTAAGGCAGTACGTTCCAACTAGAAAATTCTGGTTTATATTTTGTCAGATGTAACTGGCTTCTTACATTATAGCAAATGGGAACTGGGAAATTTGGAAGAAAGATGCAAGGGTCTTGCATATATATTTTTTTTTCTTTCTTTCTGGCAGATCTCAGAGTTTGGTACTTCATGCATTGTCTTTCTAATTTTTGTCCTGGTTTGAGAGAGCATCTGTGATTTGTTTAGTGGCCAGCCCAGACGAAATCATGACATTTTAAGCAGTGTGATTCTATGGTTTCTTGTTTGAGTACTAAGCTTTCTTAATTAAGCGTTTGTTATGCATCTTGATTGCATGTCTATACATATTGTCTTTGAGCTCATTAATGAGAACAGTTTTTGGGGTTCCCACTGAATTTTTGGGGGATCTGTGTTTATTTCTTTTTCTAAGAAAATACTTTGCTTCATTTAAGATAAGTTTTTCATCTTTGCAGGTTTGTTTTTTTCACAGGAGTGAACAGAACACAGGCTACAGTTTCTAAAAGGTACTGCACTTCAGTGCTGTTAAACCAAAGGTAAATATTTCATTATTGACCTGAATGTCTTCCACCCTACCTTTCCCTTTTAAAATTGTCCACTTCTGACCAGCTTTATTGATTGCAGGATATTCTTTATTTCTCCATTCTATGAGTAGTTTCTCTTCTGAGAGATCTCTTAATAAAACAGTGAATTGCAGTGTTTACTGTAAAAGTAGAATTTGGTGGACTTAGAAATTTTACAGAACCAGTATTCTCAGCACAGCTGATCCAGAATATGCATCCAGATTGTTTTCTTATACTGTCTCTACTCTCTTCCCTTTGTTCCATTCATCTTTGGAACTCTCAGGGTTAAGACCAGGCTTCTGTTCTATCAAAAATAAGACAACCATTTTCACAAATTTTATCTACAACAAGTGTTTATACTATTAATACTGCAGAATCAAGATATTTCATATTTTGCTTTGTTTTTTTTTATTTTGGTGTCTGTGTCAATAGTTCCAAGAGAGACACACTTATGTTTTCAGAAAGTAGTTTAAAGAGAATCCGTTAAGTACTGTTTTACAATAGGCAATAATTGAAATGGCTGCAGTTGATATCAGAAATATAAAGGAAGTACTGTTAATTGCCTTGGTCCTCATGTATATTACATCAGGTTGAAAGATAAACCTGTGAGATATAGTGTTACTTTTATATAGGGTGCTATGTTAATTTTTATTATTTCTTAAATAAGCTACCCAGGAATAAAATAATGCTCAACATTGCAACTTTATACCTTGTTTTATAACAATAAAAAAACATGTGTACTTTTGCTTGAAAAATATATCTGTGGATTATTATACTGTGGACATGCACTTGTAAGGACATAAATAGAAAGACCCATTATCTCCAGGTAGAGGACACTCAGAGAAAGCAAAGATAACTGTTCTTACATAGCATAAAAATTATCAAGGTTCAGGAAAAATTGCCTTAAGAGGAAACACTGAAGTAGCTAAATATGTATGAGGTCTTGGCTGAGGGATGGCTAACAGAGAAGATCAGGACTAGAAGCATCTGAGAAACATAAATGCTCTGGAGAGGAATTATATAGTGCAGTATTTTCTGTTTTTTTACCCTAAAGGCATAACTAAGAGCTATGAGATAAAACTGAGATGACATCATAGATTTCAAAGTAATCTGAAGGAAAAATATGGAAGTTATACAATAAGCAAATAGCAGATAAAAGGATTCTTTAAAGTAGCGATACAGAGAAATAATCCTATATGTGATACAGGATCAGAAGCAGAATTAGCTTTTGCTCAGAGTTATCATTCTATTTGCATTTGATAATACAATTATGAAAACTTACTGTGAGGTAAGAACTGTTTGCAAATGAAGATATGCAAGTGTTTCTTGTTTTCAAAGAACAGGTTTTACCTATAATAATCTTAAAGTTGTGTATGCAAAAATTGTTTTGACTTGATTAAGACTTATTTTAAAGGGGAACTTAGTGAAGCACTGGCTTATATAGTGACTTTTTTTTGTGTGTGTGTGTTCATACAGAATTTCTTATACATGTAAAAGGCTACATAGTTGCTGGTATTTAATGTGTTATTTTATTATTACTCAGGTCAGGGGAGTCTTTTATGGCTGCTGTGATTTTAAAATTTGAATAATTTGATAATATCTAATTTTCATAGCTTTTGTAACCCTTTTCTGGAGCTCCCTAGTTAGATTTCCTGGAAATTCACCCACAAGCTTTTTCTTTCCCACCTCAGTCAAAGTTTGAATGGGAAAGTTTTACAGAAATTTTCAGGGGAAGGAAACTCAAAATACTTTGCTGATCTTGATACAGCTCCAAATGGTTTTCTGTACAATGGGACGTGAATTGTCTAATAAGACCTCTTTTTTTACCTCCCCCCACACCGGTTTGAACCCAAATATGTACACCAGTGTTTCAGGGTACAAAGGAGTGCTGGTGAATAAATTATTTGAAATTTTAAAAGATATCCTCAGATTAACAATTGCAGGGATGTTATCTTTAATTTGTGGCTGGTACATTTTGTTGAGCCTGGAATAATTCAATTTAATTATTCCTGTCCTCACTAATAAACTGACCTTGGATTTGTTATATGTAGACTGTATACATAAGACTGCTATAGAAATCTTACAGAATTTATTCTGGGAAATTCAAAGCTTAAGAAATGTCTGCAGACTCATTTCATTGTAAGAAGTAAAGGAAACTGTTGTGCTTCAACGCTGCAGAGTTCCCAGTTTACATTTACTCTGGATGAGTTTACTCGTGCTGACCATACGCAGCTGTTGTAGCTCCTGAAGGGTATTTTGGGATTGATTAACCATCTGCTGGTTCTCACTGTAACAGCTCAGTGACAACAGCATGAGGGAATTTGCTTTAGATAATCTGCAAAAACGTGGGCAATACAAATATTCCTTGTTCCAGCAGCTGCTCTGGTTGGTATTCTTGCTACTGCCATTGTACAATAGGATTTGGATTTAATGTGATCTTCGCAAGTTTGTCTATATTGGCTCTGTGTAGAACATCTAATTTGCAGCTTTAAAAAAAAAAGAGCTCTTGATTTTCTGCAGTGTCAGGATTTATTGCTTCTTTAGGCAGCATTATCAACGCAAGCACTGATTAAAATGTGTGACATTAATATAAGGGAAAGGTATATTTAGGACTTAATAGGAGATATGCAAAGTTGTCACTTCATAAGTTAATGGGCAAGCCCAAGACAGAAACTGCAAGGAGATTTTTCTAACTGAAGCACAAACGAAATGTTATTTTGGAAAGAAAAGAAAAAAAACACCACCCAAAGTTAGCTGGTGTTCTACCAGATAATTGGCAACTAGATAATTTTCATGGTTGTTATTCCAAATACAATGAGATCTGGACATATGGTGCAAAGTTTCTCATGCTGAGTGGAAAATTGTTGGCCAAAACCTGCAGTGTGTTACAAAGCTAGAAATATATTCATTTTTGCAAATGCGTTTTGACCATCCTCTCTCTCTATTTTAAAAACATAGTATTTTGACAGCAATTGTAAGATGTGAAATAGAGCAAAGTGCATTTAAAAATACTTTCTTGTGTGTATATATATATTTCAGAAACACAAAAATAGTTTTGATTGTACTAAAAAACCATAAATAACGTGTTAGGAGAAGGTTATTGATGACTGAAAACTGTATACTAAGTAACACATTGTATGTAACATCATACATAAGAACTAAGTCTGTTCTAAAATAAATAAATGTTTACATTAACTGTCCAGTATGATCTTTAACTTCTGGCATTTAACATGCAAATGAAGGGGTTTAGAGAGATATATAGAATTGAGGTAAAATCCATATGGGATAAGAGAATTTTTTAAAAAAGCTCACAAAACTCTCAGTCCAAAGAAGTAATAATTAAAACCCCTCAATTCTCTTACTGCCTTTGATGTCATTAATAGCACTCTGTCACTAGCCACTTCCAGCTCCCCAGATAAAAAATACCATTATTTTCTAATGCTTTTATGGCTTGTCTGTTCATATGCCTTCTCACTTACTATGATCTTAGAATCATAGAATCATCCAGGCCAGAAGGGACCTCCAAAGGCCATCTAGTCTGACCTCCCCACCGTCACAGGGACACCCCCAACTAGACCAGGTTGCCCAGGGCCTCATCGAGCCTCACGTTGAATCATCTCCAGGGAAGGGGCCTCAACCACCTCCCTGGGCAACCTGTTCCAGTGTTCCACCACCCTTAAAGAATTTTTTTCTAATATTCAACTTAAATCTACTCTTCTCCAACTTAAGTTCATTGCCTCTCATCCTATCACAGCAGGCCTTTGTGAACAGACCCTCCCCAGCCTTCCTGTAGGCCCCATTTAGGTACTGAAAGGATGCGATTAGGCCTGTTGACCTAATGATGCTGTGTTGTCTACTAATACACAAGTTAGATATCTTAGTATGAATTGCAAACTGAATGTCTAACAACAGAAAAGCAGCACAGTTCTGTTTTACTGAAATGGCAATTGGAATGGATGGGGTAAGCGTTCATTAAGAAAATTTTTCTCCTGTAGCTGGTTTTCTGCCGGAGAATTTCTTATGTCACAACATGATCCAGTCTGAAATGTGACTGTACTTTATGATAGACTACAGCACACATATAGAAAAGAGCAATGACAATAATGTTACTGTCAGTTTATTCCAACATAGTTACTTCTGTAGAGTCAAGGAGTTAATCTATTTCCTGATTTGTTGCACATCTTCATCTAGAAGCTTCTGCCAAATCAGTTTTTGCCTGACTTACTCTCTTAGAGGCAGTGAAAAATTCCTAACAAACCAATTACATTTAAAAATGCCTCTTTTTTCTATCCTATAATTTAAAAGCATATTTTCTTACTTCTAACAAGCTTCATTTCCTACTTTGCATCTCATTTTCTTAAGTATATTTTCAAAAATCAGATTCTCTTGTTAGATACTCAAAATGTGGTGGGGTTTGATTGCCCCATCACAAATACTGCTTAGCTTGATTTAAACTCTAGAAAGGGCTAGCTGCAAAAAACAATCCTTATTTCTTATTTGTGTTTATATGAACAAAATATACCAGCTGCTTCCATAAGTCTCTGTATAGTTGCATAGTCATCCATGCAGTTTGTAGGTCATGGAAAAAATGATTGCAGTGGCACAATCTAACCTCTTTCATGGCATGATCAAAGCTGAGAGAAGGGTACAAATATCAGTCCTTTAGAATCATAGAGTATCTCAGGTTGGAAAGGACTCATAAGAATCCTTGAGTCCAACTCCCTGCTTCTTGAAGGACTGCCTGAAACTAAACTGTATGACTAAGAGAATCATCCAGATGCTCCTTGAACTCTGACAGGCTTGGTGCTGTTATCACTTCCTTAGGGATCCTGTTCTAGTGACTAACCACCCTCTCAGTGAAGAAACTTTCCCTAATACCCAATCTGAACTTCCACTGATGCAGTGTCATTCCATTTCCTCAGGTCTTATTGCTGGTCACTAAAGAGAGATCAGCACCACCCCCTCCACTGCCCCCCTTGAGGAAGCTGTAGACTGTGGTGAGGTCACCGCTCAGCTTTCTCTTCTCCAAGCTGAGCAAATCAGGTGACCTCAGCTGTTCCTCAGAAGTCTTACCCTCAAAGCTTTTCACCATCTTGGTCATCCTCTTCTGGACTCACTCTAATAGTTTGATGCCCTTCTTATATTAAGGTGGCCCAAACTGCACACAGTGCTTGAGGTGAGGCTGCACCAGCAATGTGTAGGGTGGAGCCATCACTTCCTTCCACTGGCTATCTATGTTGTGCATGATGCACAATAGTTGAACCTTTTGGGTGCCAAGGCTCGCTCTTTACTCATATTCAGTTTGCCATCACCTCAGACCCTTGGTTCTCTTTCTGTGGGGCTGCTCTCCACCCTCTTATCCCCCAATCTGTACATATGTCTACATCATCCCAGGTATAGAACCAATTTTATACAGTTAGGGATCACCTAGCTTTCTGGTCTATCCAGATATTTCTGTAAGGCCTCTCTGCCCTCCAGATGGACCATTATCCCCATCGTTGTTTGGTTCCACTTTGTAATGCTACTTTTACTATTATTACTTTTTACTGTCTAAGTCTTCTCATAGAAGTAATATGTTCTAAAATTTTTACCTCCTTCAGTTGCACTGCATCTCAGTTTTAAATCTGTACAATGTTCCATAGGTGGCAATTTTGGGAAACTTAATAATATTTTTGTTGTTTAAATTATGGTAACTTACCAAAATAGTTCATGCTTTGTACTATTCTGCTGAATTTGCTTTTGGAAAATGATGTTGTGTGGTCCTAAAATTCTGTTTTCTTCTGTAAAATATGTTTACAGCAATGAAATTTTTGGTATAGTAAATACTTTAAACAAAGCAGCTTCAGATTCTCCAGAAAGCTGAGAAATAATCAATGTGCATAATGATTAATAAATCGATTATTTAAACCAATAAAACTTATTTCTTTCTCTTCTGTCATCTATGTAGCACAAAGGCTGTAAGTGATATGAAAATTTTAATAGATTAAAACTTTGTAAGTGATAGTTAATATACTGAAATTTATACAACTAGTCTCAGCTTCTGCTGTATATTTTAAAAATAGAAGGGTTTGTATTTTCTTTTTGTTGTTCTTGAAGGCATAAATGATTTTGAAAGTGGCAATTGCAATAACGGGGAAAGGTTACATTCACTGGAGAAAGATCACTCTTGCTACAGTTTGGGAGCTTTTAATGAAAAATGTTGCTACTGGAATTAGACATGACAAATTCTTAGAGTTCTGTGGTTTAGTTTCAAAACATAAATGACTAGTTCAGATGCAGCCAAGAAACTCTAAGCTTCAGTTTTCCTCAATGCCGGAGACTGGAATAAACATCTCAGGTGGCTGAATTTTGTTAAGCTGTGGTAGTGTAAAAGTATTTCTTCTCAGTAAAACTGCGTTCAATAAGGTGGTACAGCACAGAAGACCTCTAAATTCTTTCTTCTAAAAAGTACTGAGAGTTGATCTAAGTTGGCATTCTCTGACAACAGTGTGAGCTTTTGAATAGGAATGGGGTTAGCTGTATACAGAATAACTTTGAAAATCCCTACAGTTGGTCGTACATTGCTTTAACTGTTTCTGTACTTGAGAGGGAATGTGACATATTAAAGTATAATATTTTTGTATTAGTGCAGCTGTATGCAAGTAAGAGATTGTTCATATTAGTACTCAAGTGATATCATTTGTCTTCTGCTTTTCTCAAGTTCTATATGCCAAAATAGTTATATTAGGATAAATACTTGTTAACTGAGCCTTTAAAGGAGCAATTGATAGCAAATTTGCTGTTCCATGTCCTGCATCTAAACAGCAAAAGGTCTTTCATAAGGGACCTCAGAATTCAGTAACAAGAACAATGTACTTGAGTTGTTTTAGTATTTGTAAACAGTAAAACCTGGTATCCAGATGACTCTTGCATATACTTACAGACTAATACTTGCATGTAACACGCTCATGCCACTTGCTTGCCTCTCTCTGCATTCTCTTTTGTTTCTACAAAATCAGTCCCATCTTCTAAGTTTTCTAAATTCTCTTTTAATTCATGTTTTCATTTGTGTTTCTATCAGTGTTAGATAATCTTGTTAGCCTTTTTTGTATTAGCATGGCACTGCTTTCTTCACCATACTCCAGGCCACATGCCAAGACGATTTCATCAGCAGCCTGATGCCCCAGGAATACATGCACCTGCCTCTTCCATATTGTAGCCCAGCAGCTCTGTTGCAGTTTCTAATGGCACCTGGCTTTTTGGAGTTTCATAAATACAGTGGGTTAGTTAATATGTAAGACTTCTAAGTGGGACACTCAGACTGAGAGAACCAGTCAATAACTGTGTGGCCTTCTGAGGGTTATCTTTGTCCAGGGAAACTAAGCCCAGTTCTGTCTTGACTCTGGTCTGATCTTCCATCTCTGATTATTTCCCAGAAAGGTGGACTGGTTCAGTAACCCAGCCTTGACCAATTTATTATATTCTTTTGGCAGTTTCAGATACCTTTAGTTGTCTCTTTTCTTCTTTTCCTGCAGAGATTTCTCACAGAGGTCAACACTGAGTGGCAGTCTGGGGCATTCGTTAATTTTTTTCTGATCAATTGTGCTAGCAATAGATACTTCATGCAGGACCAAATAGAAGAGTAAAGAATACACTGGAATTAATGCTCATTTAGCAACTCAGTGGAGAGAGGACCTAAAAAATGGAGAGTTTTTTTTAACATTTTATGACAGTTCATATTGCTGTGCTCAGTTCATCATATAATATAATCTGAAGCAAAACAGTCCTGGGGTTTCCATGAATGTTTTAACAATAATACACCAGATAGAGCGTAATGATAGTGTTTTTCTCTCCTCTGTTAGAACTATATCTATAGCTTCTGTACTACACACAAGAAGGTTGTTGGTCAATTTTGTTCGTTGTCTTAAGATCTGAACACTTACATGGTTATAAAGATCTGGAAAATCAAACTGCTTAAATAAATTGTGTGGGGCTTCTGGGATTTGCCTCTGTGTGTCCTCACTGCATTATCATTTTGTAGTAGCATGGTAACAGCACAACATCGGTCATGCTATAGCCAGCTGGACTGCTAATTCTAAGGAGAGATCTTACTGAATATTTCATTAATTATTTGCTATTGCACAACAGCTCTATTTTACTAGGGATAGGTTCTTCTTTAAGAATTGTTTATAATAAAATTTAACTAAAGATTAATTCTGTATGTTTATAATGATTCCAGATTCTTTAGGATAAGAGATTTTTCAAACAGTTGATAGTTAAAACTTGATTTAACTTGAAATGTATGATTCATGTCAGGCCTTTGTACCCTAGCAATATAGATGCTGGGTTTTTTTTCTCTTTACCGTCTCAATATATCCTCATTTGAACAGGGGTTGACAGAGAACAGGAATTGCCAGAGGGATGCACATCTCTACAGGATATCAGAGTCTGTATTCAGCAGTCTACACCTGACAAAGTGGTTGAGGTGTATTAGAGAAGCTTTGGGTTGGTTTATGCAAGCAACAAGTATTATTGAAGAAGGACACCAAATATAAATGTAGGTGTTTAAAGTTAAATGCAGGTGTTACAATGCTGAACAAAATATACTTCAGAAACAAGAACAGAGCATAACAGTAGTCTTTATTCCTCTCATGTAGCAGCATATTTTGTTTTCTCATCATCAATGCAAGTTTCCATGAAATAACATCACATTTGACCTTTTTAATCACTTAAAAGTCATTTAAGGCTCAATTTCAAGAGCTTAGCAAGATTTCTATCATCAAGTACCCTCTCTGTATGTTCAGCATACTCAATACAAAATTTCAGAAAAATGTGTCTTTACCCTTCCCCCTTTTTCCTTCATGTCACTTTTTTGGAAATACTATAATTTTTTTTTTTGGTATTTTCCTTTCTTTCTAATGCATTCCTTCATGATGATATTATCTGGGTTTGGTCCTACTTTGATGTAGTATTCTGGAATCTGGAATTTTACTTTCCCTTTTTCTTAAGGACTAAATATGCTTCTTACTAAAAGGTTTGATGCATTCCAGCCTCGTATTGATTTTTCTTCAGGTGTTTTATCTGCAGGTGTTCAAAGACTCTCAGCTCCTGTTTAGACCAGGAATTATTGATCCATTTTACTGCTTAGCTATTGAGCATTGTGGAAGCCTGCTGAAGATCTTTGCAGGTAGTTTTAAACTTTTTTTTCAAGGGAGTGAAAAGCCTTGGCAAAATTCAGCTACTCATTGATTATCTTTGTCTCACTTTTATCATAGCTTAAATACGCTGAATAATTCAAATCCCAATACAAATTTCCATGACATTTAGATGCAATCATCTGTGAGCTTTACGGGGGGTTTATGTGCTTCTCATGAGTTCCAGCACATGAACAGTCATGTGAAGATTCACTGTGCTTCTCAATATCATCTTGATTTCTACATCCTTTCCGTGTCTGCAGCCTTCTTGTATGCATTTGTCCGAAAAAGTTGTGAACTAGAATTTTCTTTCCAATAACTTAACTTCCTGTTCTGATATGTCTTTATTTCTTTGTACAGCAAGTGTCAATTTTTCACACTGGCTTTATGTTTCAACAGGCTATTAAGCAGTTATTTAACAGGTACTTACTATATTTCTGACCTTATTTTGGAGAAAATTCCTTAATATAAGAGAAATGACCACCCATTCCTGAAACCATTTAATAGACTCAGGAGTAAAGTTGTTCCCACTNTTCTCTCTAATTGTGACATACACACTTACGGAAACCCATACAAAGTTTGTCCTGGCAAATTGAAACCAAATAAACTTTTAACAAATTTTTTGTTGCATTGTTTCCAAAGTGCTTCAAGCAGTGACATTTTAAAAGCTTTTATAAGCATAAAATAGTCCTNGTACTCTTGTAGAGCTTTTGTAATACGTTACTTGACTTGTGTTTGAACTATGGTGAGCTCTGAAATGGTCAGGTTAGGAGCCAGAGTTAAATTAATTTTCTCTCTGTATGTTTTATGCAACAAAAGGTAAATTTGAAATACAGAGGAAAAACAGGCAAGTTTTTGTTTAATTGTGGGAAATGTAACGTAGTTTTTAATATCACATCAGGAAAAAAAATACACATTTTTAAACGTTACTTTCAGACACTTCATGCTTACTTCTATTGCAGAGCATTTTTCATCTCTCATTTTTTATTACAAGAAACCGAGGTGCCATAACTGACACAAAATAAAAGCTGCAATTACTACAAATAGTGAATGATAGAACACTATGTGCTCTCTTACGAGCACAAGTAATTTTGAATTTCAGGACAGGCAGTATTGTCCGTTTTGCATTCCAGATTAAAGTAATGCTTGAATCATGTTTCCTTTATAACTGATATTTTTTAATATTTCTTAATAGCTAGGGCAATATAAAATTTAATCTCACATAAAAAAGAAATTTTCTAGAAATCAATTGCTTCAGTGACTGTACTGATTTCTCCTTCAGAAAGCAGCAAATATTGTTTCTTGCAAATTTGTAAGATGTCGTTTGATTGTACTATCCCTATGGTGATATAAGCAAATTTCTCTTACGCCTTTCCCTCTGCTTACTTTTAAAGAAATAGAGCCAATGTATGTATTCTTCAGGGATAATGAAAAGGCTGAAATCATTCAGTTCTGGTTACAAGAAGACTCAGAGGCTCTTGAAGTTAACATCACATTGTCATTTCTTGAACACACCTTTTTTGGTATGCTAAATATGCTTAAATATCTGGCATAAAAAAGCCACATAGATAGAACTGTAGAAATAGTTTATTACTCTAACAAATAGAGGATGCATTCTTTTAACTTGACAGGAAGGGTATCCACCAAAAGCATGTTTAAGAATTAGATAAGTGTAACTGGAAGTCATAAAAAGCCAAAGAATACTGCAAACTTTCTTTGCCTTACCACTAAAATAATGCACCTTTTTTTTATTTTGTTGAGCAATAAAACATCTAAGGGCACAAACTTGTCAGTTTTGCCTAAGCAATAATCATAGTCTAATAAGCATGCCATTCTCGTTTGACTAACATCCTCATTGATTCGTTGGTATGCTTTTCCAAAAGCACAAGCCTGAGGATTCTTATCTCTCTTTCCAACTTTACGCTAATACTCTTGATCTTTGCTCTTCTCTTCTCTCTAATTGTGACATACACACTTACGGAAACCCATACAAAGTTTGCTCTGGCAAACTGAAACCAAATAAACTTTTAACAAAATTTTTGTTGCATTGTTTCCAAAGTGCTTCAAACAGTGACAGTTTAAAAGCTTTTATAAGCATAAAATAGTCCTGTGGGTAAGCTTTCTTACGGGACAAAAATAGCTCTAATGAGAAGGCATGTATTACAAATGTAAAATATCAGCTTTGGACAGGCTGTGATTATTTCACTTTCAATGTTTAATCTAATAATAGCATGATATTTACCTAAGTAAAACAGTGGTTATACAGCTTTGTCTTTTTTTCATAGAAAATACCAACTGAATAAATATATGAAAGATATGGGATAATTTAGAAAGCTAGGCATGTAGCCTATTAGCTTTTATATGGAAAATACTTCTATTTTTAAGTTTATAATGAATATATAAATATATATCTATCTTTACACAAAGTTTTGTTTCTGTTTTTCTTCTAGAGCAGTGAGGATTTCCCTATCTTCTACTATGGTATTCAACTCTTTTTGGCTCACTTATGTCAATTTTATATTTTAATAAGTAATACCTTTTCAACATATTTAGATGTAGAGTTCTGCAAATAATTAGCTTAGTTATGACTATCACGTATCCTGCAAAGCTAATCTTGGTGCCACCACAACTTCCAAAACTTGTTTAAATAAGATGAATTCTAACGGAGGAATTTTGGAGACAAGAATTTTAATTATTTGTTGTGTAACAGCAAATAGGAGCTATACTATGAAACCAAGACTTCCTCATGCCACATGTCATGCAAAAGCAAAAGTACTACAGTCCCTGCCCCTAAGAATTTAGAGTCTAAATATGAAACTCAATGCAGAACAGAAAAGCCTAGTACAAGTGCATGCACTGTCAGTGTTCTTGACATATACGAAGTCTGAAATAAATGTTGTTTCAGAAGAATAAGGAAACCATCTTATGGTTTATTCTATTTCTCTCAAGATTTATAAGTTGTCGCAGCAACTGTTAATCTTCAAAACTAACCTCAAAAATTTTAAAAATTATATTAAAAACTTGTTCAATATCCCTTTCTCCAACAAGATTCTTCAATTGCTGAGGCCAGGTGACTAACTAGGATAATACTGCAATGAATAATGAGTAAAAAGCTTAAACTGAAAGTTCCTGCTATATAACTCGATAATTTCTCAGAGGCACCTGGGATAGATAGGTGTTTAGGTCACTTTTCCTTTATGACCAACCCTGGGCACGGCTAGTCCCAGCATGTACTTCCTCAGTTTTATTCCTCACCCTTATATGATGACTCAAGATATTAGAATGCACAATATTTGTCCCTCTTTCTATTGCAACACCTGATGAATCAGATCCTTCATTAGTTTAAATAAAATTTGAAAATCAGGATGATTATGTAGTTAAAAAAAAAAAAAAAAAAAAAAAAAAAAAAAAAAAAAAATTTTTCTNCCCCAAAATGCAAAGATATAGACAGAAGTTTTCTAGAGGTTAAATTGATTAATGAGAATATGTTAGAATAGACATCAAAGTTGGGAGGAGCATCATAATGCATTAGAATACAAATTTTCTCTACACAGAATAATTTTGACTGTGTTATGTTTCAGCAAGCAGGCTTACTGAATCAAACACAATGCATTATTAAGGAACATTTAGATAGCATTAAGTAGGTAAATAGTTCATTCACAGAATTAATAAGTCTAGTTAGAGGACATGACCTTTATTAGAAACTTTAAAAACACTGCCTAAGATGTATTTCTAGAACTGGATGAACCTAATTTGGAAACCCAATAATAATTTATACTAGACAAATTGTGCTTTCCTCCTCCATTCCTATAACAGTATAAAATGTGATAATCTTTCTTTTTCTTTGAAAGCTGTTATTGACATGTCTCAGGGACTCAAGACATTTCAGTGCATTTTAGGCCCAAATGAACTGTCACATAAGTAAACTCCCATTAATATGTCAAATGTAACTGTCCCTGTACCAACAATATTTGATATGAACTGCTATTGTTCTGTATGTACCATAAAGAGTCGGCAAACTGCCCTTGAGGCGTTTATGACATTTAACTATGTAATCAACCTTACACTATCGTAATTTAAAAACTTGCATAGCTAATACATGTGCAGTGCAGTCTTTATTTTGTAAATGCTCCTGTGGGACAAAAAATTGTGTGCCTATATGATCTTGCACATAGCAACAGAGAATATCACTTTTCTTTTTCCTTTCCTTTCTTTTTTATGTTTGTTTAGGGTTTTTTAATAAAAAAAAAAAAAAGCTTAAAAGAATCCTGAAGTGATATGTGAAGTTTTTCATATATGGTTTCTCATAGGTGCAAGAAAAAAACACCACCTCCCACCCAAAACACATCAAAGAAAATCGGAGTCTAACCAACTCCCTTGAAACTTTTCTATGTTTTATTACAGATGACTGTTACATAAATTTTATAATTTACAATATTTATTATTTACAATAATAAAATTCTTTTCCCCTTAGTATACTCTAGAACTTTGGAGTAAGAGTACCTTCAAAGTCAGAGAAACATTTTTATAATTATAATAATTATAATGATAATTAGACAATAATTGAATTTATACAAGTCTTCTGTGTTGGTGTATGTATGTATATTCTATGTGCATATATAGAGTATAAAATAAACTGTGATATCCCCACCCACCTCCCCCAGTGAGCAAAACAGGAGATGTGGCAACAACTGACATGGAGCAGGCTGAGGTACTCAACAACATTTTGCCTTGATCTTCACTAGCAAGTGCTCTGGCCACACCGTCTAATTCACAAAATCCAAACACTGGGACTAGGAGGATGAAGTACTACCCACTATAAGAGAAGATCGAGTTTGAGACCATCTATGGAACCTGAATGAATGGGCAAAAGTCCGTGGGACCTGATGAGATGTGTCTGGGGGTCATGAGGAAATTGGCAGATGAAGTTGCTAAGCCACTGTTCATCATATCTGTAAAGTTATGGTAGACTGGTGAAGTTCCTGCTGACTGACAAAGGCGAAACAACATTTTTAAAAAGGGAAAAAAGGAAGATTCAAGGAACTGCAGGCCAGGCAAGATGTATGCCTGGCAAGATCATGGAGCTGATCCTCCTGGGAACTATGCTAAGACACACTGAGAACAGAGAAATGACTGATGACAGCCAAGATGGCTTCACTAAGGGCAAATAGTGCCTGACAAATTTGGCAGCTTCTATAATGGGGTTATAGTATTGGTAGAAAAAGGGAAGAGCGACTGACATAATCTACATGGACTTGTGCAAAGCATCTGGTACTGCTGTGTGCAACACCCTTCTCATTAAATTGGAGACATGTGGAGACAGGAAGATCACCCAGTGAATAAAGAATAGGCTGGACTGTCACACCCAAAAGCTTGCAGTCAACAGTTTAATGTCCAAGTTGAGACTAGTTATGAGTGGTGTTCCTCAGGGATCAATATTGAGACTGGTGCTGTTTAACATCTTTGTCAGGGATGTTGACCTGAGGGGATTGAAAGCACCCTCAGCAAATTTGCAGATGACACCTAACTGAGTGGTGTAGTTGATACATCTGCCCCTAGAGGGAAGGTATGCTATTCAGAGGGAGTGGGCCTATATGAACCTCATGAAGTTCAACATGGCACATGTACAGACTTGAACCTGGATTGAGGCAATCGCAAATACTGGGATATAGGCTGGGCAATGAACGGAGGGAAACCCTGCAGAGGAAGATTTGCAGATATCAGTGGATGAAAAATTAAATATAAGCCAGGAATGTGTGCTCACAGCCCAGAAAGCTAATCCTATACTGGACTACATCAAAGAAGCATTGTGAGCAAGTCAAGGGAGGTGATTCTACCTCTGCACTCTTGTGAAAGCCAACTTAGAGTACTGTGTTCATCTCTGGAGTCCCTAATCTCAAAAGGGCATGGATGTGTCAAAGCAAGTCCAGAGGAGGGCCTTGAAGATGATCAAAGGGATGAAGCACCTCTCCTAAGAAGACAGGCTGAGAGAGGTTGTTCAGCCTGGAGAAGAGAAGGCTCTGGGGAGAACTCATAGCCCCTTCCAGTACCTAAACAGGGCCTACAGGAAAAATGGGGAGGGACTCTTTACTGGGGAGTGTCTATCACTATAGTGATAAGACAAGGGGTAATGCTTTTAAACTGAAAGAGGGTAGACTTAGATATATTAGGAAGAAACTCTCGACTGTGACTTTGGTGAGTCACAGGAACAGGTTGCCTACAGAAGTTGTGGATGCCCAATTCCTGGAAGAGTTCAAAGCCAGGTTGAATGAAGCTTTGACCAACCTGGTCTAATGGAAGGTACTCCTGCCCAAGGCAGGGGGTTTGGAACTTGATGATTTTTAAGGTCCCTTGCAGTCTAAATGCTTCAATGATTACATATATGTATACAAAGAAAGAAGAAAATCATATATACCTATCCAGAAGTGTATATATATGTAGATGTATGGTGTGTACACATATCTATTTAAGATAATTCCACAGTTTCAATAATTCATGGACTTTCTTCATGGCATTGCATATCAGCAAATAGGTAGCAGTGACTCAAAGTCATATGGCTTCCTGAGCTGTACTTTCTCAATTGCCATGCACTGATCTGTTCATGCAGTAGAACATGCTCTAAGAATTGGGACCTGAATAGATAAAGCAGTCTTGCAGGGAGAGTTCTGCTTCCTTTAAAATTGATGAGAAATCCTAACAGGCCAGGGAAAACTGAAAAACAAAAAGCAGAGGAATGCTGTTCAGTAGAAATTGCTCCTCAGTGCAAGGAATTCTTTTTCAGAAGACTGGACCTAGGAAAATAAGTAAGTTTGAGGAGAATTGCAGGGGAAAAAAAAAAGAATAAAGGGCCTAATGCTCTAATGAATAAATCTGTACAGACATATAGCAGTTAATGACTCTATAGCAATTTATTGCAACTCCAGACTTCACCTATTATTACTTGCTGATGGAATTTGTGTCACACAACGCTAGCATGAGACCAAAAGACAGACATAAGACAATGTATTCTGCATCATTAAGATATAAGAGCCAATAACATAGTCAGAAGCAGAGTTTGCCCAAGTAGGTGCCTAAAGGCTTCTCCATACCTGACAGTTTTGCTGTCTCAAGTGTAACTGCTTAAATAACAAAAAACTAAAAAAGCTGTGGATACAGTTGTAAGTGTGCAACATCTCAGTTTAAGAAAGAAAAGTCATAGCTAAGGTCATAATACAGTTTTATTTCCATGTAGCCTCTATGTAAGAATGTTATGTGTGAAATGATTAAATAAATAACAAAAATTTATACGTCTACCATATTGAAATTCCTAGGTTTAGACAAGAAAGTCTTAAGAGTTAGGCCTGTCTATCATAAGTACACAGTATGGTATTCAAACAAAATAGGTAGAATTAAGCATAATGTTAATGGCTTGAGTGACCTGAGTGTATGGAAAGAACATTTTTGTATTCTAGAGGATTGCCCTCAACTTGTGCCTATTGCAACATCTCATCCCAATTCTGAGTATGCTGAGATGAAATGGGACTTTGCGATAGTTATCATAAGTGTTTTGCCAGCAATGTCAATTTTTCACCAGTATGTGAAGAATGGTTGACTCTCCACTGAAAATATATAATGTGCGTGTATATATAGATATAACCATAGTGCCACTTGTCCTGACCTCACAAATGTGATCTTTACTTGCTAGCTAATCATAGATGAGGAAATTTATCTAAAATGGGAAAGGGAGAGAGAGAGATTCAGAAAGATAGAAAGAAGGAAAGAAAGAAGGAACAAAGGAAAAAAAGAAGGAAAGAAACTTTTGCAAAAAACATACTCCACATAATTTCTGTCTCACAATTAATGAAGCGCTATTTAATTTTATGGTCATGAATGCAGTTTTATTATGTATGATAAAATTACCTGGAGAAACATGCAGAAATTATAATTATACACACCTTAGGCTGTGTGATCTCACTCTGTGCTTCACTCTCCACCTATTTGAAAAATAAAAAAAAAATTAAAAAAAAATTGAATACACTGAGTTAAAGAAATCCCAAGAAAAACTGTGTTCACAGAGATTTGGTGAAGCCTGATAGTTGGGTAATGATGAGACTCCTGAGTTATGGCTGGGCTGTATTTGTACTATATTTTATTTAGAAGCTGTTGGATGGCCAACCTGTATGCATACAGCTCTAGAAAAGTGGTGGTCTTCTCTCATTTCCTAGAAAAGATAAGAAAGGAACATGATGAAGAGGAATGGGACTAATGTGTTGATAGGGCTGATGATTCCAGAAAACAGAAAATTAATCTGCCAAATGAAACAATTTGATTTTGCTTAAGGTCTGTGTGGGACACAAGTAAAAGGAGACACTCTTTTGTTTGGTAGTATCTTTGAAGGTGTGTGAAAGAGAAAAAAAATATAGGGGATTTACTACTTTTTAAAAATCTCTCCAACGGATGTCCAATTGAGCTCTTGAAAGTCTAAGGCATTTTGCTTTTTTGTGCATTTGTTATGTGCAAGCAGTGCATTTTTTACAGTTCTTGGTGTTAAGTTGCATAACAACTGAGTCAATCCAAAAGAAATCTTGTGAAAAACATAATTATATAAAATAATTGAACCAGCAGGTATCCTATATTCTTACTGACTCTATATAAAAGAAATAAACAGTGTGTTTTGTAAAAATAATTTACTAACCACACAATTTTGTGACAAGACTAGGGGCTGTAAAAATAAAATAATAAAATAAACTGGGAAGGAGACATTTGCATTTATAGCAATGAAGTTGTAATTTTATAATCATCTTAAATCAAGACTTATGAAAATGTAATGAAGTCCAATTTACTGCTAATAGTTGTTTCATTTCTCTGAGAATAAACTTTTTCTTGCATTTCAATAAAGAACACTGATAGTAAATAATTTAAGCAGCATGGTACAACAGATAGTGTTATATATATTCTTAATGAAGCTGTTTAAGAAAAAAAAAAAGCAATGGCTTGAAGAGCAAAGCGCTTTGGGAGGAAGGAAGCGGTAAAAGCAGTCTTAGAGGAAAAATAAACAAGTTTTCTAATGTTTTGCAAATAAAAAAATAAGTTGCTCACAGTTATATATAAACATTGTGTTCCCTTAAATGCTGGTTCTGCTCTGAAGAAGCCCTGTGGCTGTACCGGGACTGATGCTTCGTCCTGGCCCTGAGGGCACTTGCAGGACTAACTTCACCTGTCTCCCTGTCCTCCCTCACCCTGCCCATGGCCCAGGACCCCAAGTCAGCCCCCTGGAGCTGTCAGCCCCAGCAACACTGCTTTCCGGCTTCCCACATCCCAGCCCACACACATTCTTGTTGCATCCCTGTTCCTAGGGAGATATGCAATCCCTGGAGCTGGGGCTGCCCTGGTACCTCCTCTGGCTTCCCATCTCCTCTCATGAATGGTTCGACGGGTCCTAGCTGTCAGACCTTGCCCTGACTGACCCAAGGGAGCCTCCAGTGCTCCCAGCCTATGGGAAGCCACTGGACCTTGTGGCACCCTATGCTTGGTACACTACAGTTAAGGCAATAGCCATGGAAACTTGAATTAGAAAAAATACATCTGTAGACTTTCCTTCCTGCATCATTACTAAGAATCATTAATCTATTTGTTCTACTTGCAAAGTGAAGATATTTCTGAAGCATTTCGTTTTACCAGAGTTTAGCCCCAGAAAAAGTCTTCTGTTCTTATAAAAATAAGCACTTTTGGTAACATTTGTTTTTGCATTCTTCTTCCAACTACTTTTATTTTTTTCAGTTACTAGGACGATGTCTTAAGAAAGGTAGTATTGATTTGGTTTTAGAGTGGAAAAAGGATCTAAATGACCTCATAAACCAGGATAAAATATAATCTTGAAAGTTGCTCCAACCACTGAAAAAATCCAAGATATCTGGAGAATTCAAGAAATCCTTTATCCCACTGGAAATGCATCTTTAAAGACTTTTCTTTTAAATCTAATATACATCTTTTTCTGCACAAGGTGACATGCAGTTTGGTATGTCTAACAGAAAAAATCTGCTTCTCAAGGTAGAAAAATGTTGAATGGAAACATGTACGCTATGTTTATATCATACACATTATGATTATACAACTTGTTTTTTTCCTCTAAACAATAAATTGGTGTTTTAAAATCATAAATGATGCTCAAACGCGTGTTTAAAATCATATGTGACAAAATTCATAGCCTTATGTCAGAATCTCCTAATGCTTTTTAATTAGGTTCTTAAGAAGTACAAATGCTGGTCACTATTTGGCACATCAGTGCAGCTGGGCTCAGCCAATGCAAAATTACATGTAAAATTTTAGCTTTAATAAGTATAAGTGGTTTGAGGTTGGTCACAAAGCAATTGTGGAATAAAGCAGTTATTTTCATCACCCAAAAGCAAAACTTCTATTCCTGTAACCCTTCAGCTGCTGTGACATCACAAGAATACGTGGATACCCCAGTATTTAATGTTTCCTTCTGCATTCAAGTTATTTTCCAGTCATGGTTGGGGCTGTTTTGATCTGGACAAAATTCTTTTATAAACTCTAATGCTTCTCTGTACATGTCTCCCAAAAATAAATTTATAATTATAATCTGAGGGAGGGAGAACGTGTATGTGTACTTGAACACATGGCAAAAAGAACTTGACTTCCATCTCTAAGTCAGTAATCAAGCCACTCAGGGCACAAATGATGTGGGTTTTGCCTTATTTTTAAACAACAAAATGTCACCTAGAGAGATTTATTTCTTGCCTGATGGAAAAAAACAAAAACAAACAAAACTAAACCAAAACCAACAAAACAAGGCTCAACATGGATATGCAGTTTGTCTGTATATGTTTCAGACAGAGACAGCAGTGCCTTCAGCATGTTTGTATTAGCCTGGAAGTTTTCAGTGCACCCACAAACTTAGTACCTTTTAACTTTGGCACTATTTCTTTTTTTTTGCTTTGATCCACCTGGCAGCTTTGCACGATAATATTAGTGGAATGTGGCTGGGGAAGGAAAAGCAGGGTATGCTTCTGTTGAAGCGAAATCCTCCAGCTGTAACAGCAGCCTTCTTAACCTGCCATTTTTACAAGTTAATCTTTGTCTTTAGAGGAATGTGTGGTTGCCCTTAAGGACTGTTAATGGAGCCAGGAAAACTTGTCTTTCTCTAGTGAATATCACAAGTTAGGGCTTAAGTTTTTCCTTGAATGTCCTTTCAGATCTGAATTATTTTGTTTTAAACCTGTGGGTTTTTTTCCACACCTAATGACAGCTAAATTGAAGACCAATTAAATTTAGAGTGGGCATAAAGCTATTAGATCCATATGTTAGATGACATTCAACTGAAACAGGTAATAGCATACATGACTTTGAATGCCAATAGCACAAAGCAGCCAATCCCTACAGCTAGCTTCTCTACACACTGCACTTGTTCTCTGCTGGAATTAGCTTACTATACAAGTCTCAGCTTTCATAGTGAACTCTGAACAACACAAAACTTTATCTTTTTTATATTTATAAAGAGGTATAAACTAGTCATGGGCTCTAGCTCAATTCTGGTGTCTACAAAGTGGCCTGATAAAGGCCTTATCAGTAAAACCTGTAAGAAAACAGCATAGTATGAGTTTTGAAGACTTAAGTGTTGGTCTAATACTGCTTGTAAAATAATTTTTAGCTGGAGTATTGCTTTGTATTTATAGGTATTTTTTTAAATTAAAAATAAATGCTTGGAAAACAAAGTTCTATAGAAGTTTTATTTCAGAAAAACTGAATTAGTAACATCACTGAAATTTTTAATATTGTTTTTCTTTATTAAAGATAATGATTACTGTTAATACTATCTCATTTCTATTAATAAGTAGCTGCCTACAATATGAGTTTGGTTAACAAGTTTTTGTCATCATCTACAAATTTTTCTTTCTTTAAAATAAGGAAGCAAACAAGACACTCTTAGGTGTAGGGAAGTGGGCTAGAAGTCTTGCAATAATTTCCTTTTCCATGAGGTGTCTACTATTACCAGTCTAAACAAAAAAAAAAAAAAACCAACATTTCAAATATATAAAAAAAAAGACTTGTTATGAGAAACTATAAAAAGACATGCAACTTAGAAATTCCAAGACATAAGAAACAAAAGGTTTCCAGAAGCAGAAAGAGCCTTTGGATGATACAAATTCTATTTAGTACACTGAAGTTACCTGTTGCTAAACTCCAGACAGTTATGCAGTCTTACATTAGAGATAAATCTTACACAAAGTGGAAACAAACCATGTCTATGTTTCTGATAGGGAAATTTAGGCAGACAACCAACAGTGAAGGGCCTAATATTCCAAATATTATTGTTCTGGTAAGAATGCTATAGTTGGTATTGTTTACTGCATGACCTTGAGTAGAGATAAAGTTTGTTATTTATTTTTTAAATCTGGATTCAATTAGAAATACAAGAGGCTGTCACAAGGAAATAAGCATTGCTTTTAACAATTGACTCATGCAAGTAGGAAAAAATATGTCCACAATATTGGAATTAAAGCCATAATTCCATCTGTGAAATGTACGGGGAATTCCTCTTAGTTTCTACTGATACTTAGAGCATGCTTAACAGCACATACTGACCGAGCCTTTGACTTAGGTTCTATTTCTCTGCAATTTCATTCTTTGCTCCTTTGAGCTGTATGCTGTGTCCTGTTAAATTTTTCTGTGTGATAAAAATTACAGCCTTAGCTATGCAGTATTCTGACGCATGATGTTTATTGGCAGAGAACTACTGGTTGGCCAGGACAAATGGGTTTTACAAAAACGGTATACCCAGAAATCTTCTAAAACCTCTGAAGAGACAGATAAAACTAACTCAAATCTTAAGAAAAATTAGCTAAGAATATGCTATAATGGTGATTTTCTTAAACTTAGAGGTTACCCATAAGAAGAAGCATTTTCAAGTTTAGGATCATAGTTAATCCTCTTAGAGGAATCTGAATAGAAAACAAGATGTAATAAAATAATGCTTGTTACATTTTACAGGCAAGTGAAACTGGATCAGCAAAATTAAAAGTAGACAAAGCTTTATTATGTCTGCTGCTTTAAAAAAAAAAAAAACAACCAAACATTCTAGAAAATTATTTTCAATATTTCAGTGTTTTATTAATACTGTTGTTTTTTTCCAAAGACACAGATTTGGATAAAAACTTATATACTAAAATATTCAATTAATTCTCAAGAACAAGAAAATCTATTCCTGAAGTTCACGAAATCAGAAAGGTTGCATTAATTAGCAATTTCACATGGTAGTTCAACTACACGTGTAGGCTTAATTTTTTTTTTTTCCAGGAAGAGATTGACAATAAGCTTTTTGTAGCAAAATATGCAACTCAAATTCATGAGAAGACAAGTATTTCTCTGTTAGCACTGAAGAAACACCAAACATTTTCAGATTTGATGACAGCAAAACAGAAACCTTACATTTATTAAGAAATTCTTCTAAAAAATAACACACACACACCTCCCCCCATTCTAGAAAATAATTAATAACTCTTAGGGTCAACTCAGAAGAACTGGAAAGTCTGCAGGAGAAAGCAAGAAATAAAACAGCAGAAGTTCAACTACAGAAGCCACATGTTTGTTTGTTTTTTTTTTTCTGGTTTAAGATGCAGTTAAATATATATGTGTGTTAAATTCCTTAAATAACCTCTCTGAAAATACCTGAAGAAAATATTGGCAATAAGCTTCTCAATTCAGTTTGAAAGAGAATGAAATAGTATGGGAAGCTGCCCCTATCAATAATTTATGCCTCAATTGTTGTTTTTTTATTTATTGGGAAGATAAAATGGTTTTCAAATGCTTCAGGATGTCTCTATCACTTTTGAGAGACTAATTCTGCTATTATATTAAAAACATAGCAAGATTCTGTCCTTTTTGAGTCAGGAGCAGTCATGGAGTTAGCAGGACTTGATTGTAAGAGAGTTTCTTATTGTTTCACAGATGTGGAACTATAACATAACCCATATCAAATTCCATCACAATCAAACTCACAAAAACCTCAACATAGATATTTTAAAAATAAAAAAATAGGCTTTCCTTCAACTTTTGAGAGTAACTGTAGACAATTAATACCCTTAGAAACTAAATTCTTTGCAAAACTGGAAAATATTTTGGGTTTTTTTGGTAACCCAATGAGCTGTGGATCAATAGACTTTAAATACAACATAAATGTAATATGCCAAGGTAATACATGCAATATAACTGCCATAAATGTCTACCTAGTATCTCTGAATCAAAATTTACAGTTTAATCATGATGGCTGCCTTTCTCAGTTACAAAATCCTCACTATCTAGCAAACTTGTCCTGAAAGTAGCTTACTTCATTAAAGAATAAATGCATGGATTCTTTTCTTCTCTCCCCTCTACTAAAAAAACCTGACAACTTAATTCACTTAAGTATTGTCAATGACACCAGAAAGGAATGATTTAAAGCGGTGTACCATCTGTGCTGCTAAACTTACACACAATGAAATGTGTTAAAGAGGGAGGTTTTTCTGAAGTATAACTTTTAATTAGCTTGCTTTCATGGGATTGTTCATGTTAAAGTTTTGTCTATACAAAACGTGAAATTCCTACTGGTGTAAATGGAAAGCCATGCATGTTAAGAGGTGATACGACAACATACATTTCATGCTGTTCGTTTGGATGCTTAATATTGGATGCATAAGTCTTACCCTTAGCCCCTCTTAGTTTCTTTCCTGTACTCCTTACCTTTAATCTTCAGAGTAAAATTTTTGCAAAATTCTCTTATATATAGAAAAATGCCACATTCCTCATTGTAAAAATATTCTTATGCTAAAAACCTCTTAAGTACACTTTTATCTTTAACATGTATTTCCAATAGGTATCTAGTAAAATATTTTTTTAAAATAAGGTAAATATAAGCACAGTATTTTTCAGTACAAGATAATAAGATGATTTTCAGACTGACAGATATGTTTTCTCTTGCTGGTGATCAACGGTAATAGCAACATCTTGAAAGGTGTAGGAGTACCTTCCCTGGAGATACCACCTTCTGGAGTATCTTTATTGTGGCCAAAGGCCCACTGCTTTTGAAATTTAACTGCCTGTATGAGCTAAATGATTGAGTTTTCTGCTGTAGAAGTTGAGTTTTCTCCTGTAGAAGGAATGGTTTGTATTATTAATATCCGCATGCACACACCCATCAGTAACCAGAATATACTTCATGTTGGAAGAAAAAAAAAAATTAATGCCTATGAAATGACAGATGCAACTAGTATCTGCCTCCCATTATATTCAACAAGAGACAAATAATGCAAAGAATGATGATGATGATACTCAAACCCAACACAATGAAATGAGAATATTGCAAAATTAAGCTCCACTAACAATTACACAACCAGGAGTTTTAAAGGATTTACTGTCTTAAGATAATTTAAAATTGAGCTATTTTCATCTGTCTAGCCACCTAAAAGTGTCATTTACTTTAAGCTAATTGTCTAGGCATCCCCATTAATTAACAGGAAAAAGTTATCACCTTCAAAGGCTTGTTCATGCATACAAAGATGGATTTGCCTATCAGAAATACTTATTAGAAAACCTGAGCTAAGAACCTTGACTGACAGCAGCTAGTCACACTAATGTAATTGTTACAGATAACATTATCCACAGAATGTCAGTGGGATATATTTTGCCCATCTTCAACTACCTGAAAGTTTGGCACTTAGTTTACCTTTTCAGTACAAGAATCCTGCATCAGGTAGGATAAATTCCCTTGGAAGAGCTCTCTCAGACTCTTTGAATGGGATGAATTACTCTGAAAGTATTTTCCATTGACTATAGAAAGATCCTAAGCAACTTTCTTAAGCTAGATATTTATGTGTTCATCTGTTTGGTTTGAGGGTGCCACACTAGATTCTTCAAGTAGAGAAGTTAATTGTTAGAATTCTCAACACTTCTGCTTCCATTGTTCAACAAGACAGTTTTTATTTATACAAATATCTGGCATTTCTTGTTTTCTGTATAAGCTGCTCATTTCACCTAACATGAAAAATTGAATACTTTATTTACCAGGCCTCTTCCAGGTGTTGTAAAACTAAGTACTTGATTATAATTTGAAATCCTGAAGTGGGAACTGTCAGAGAAACAGAATGTATTAACTTTCTTTTTGTTGAGAAGCAACTCATGCACGATTGGAGCATACTTATTTGCATGTATTTTCTGTGTCCTGTTTCTGTCACCTCAATTTTGGTTCCATTCGAAGATCTCCTGAAAAGATAGTTTAGTCTTGTCTTGTAAGTAGTTCTGATGAGTTTGCTCTGCATGTTAAAATTCTGGAATTCAAACTAAAAAATTATAATTCATTAAATATGTTTCAGAATTATGTAAATGCAGTGACCATAAGTAATTTGAAAAATAATTCTCTGTGTATTTTAGTAAGTGATCTAGAAAAATCTGAGACCACAGAATCATAGAATCGTAGAATGGTTAGAGTTGGAAGGGACCTTAAAGATCATCAAGTTCCGACCCCCCTGCCATGGACAGAGACACCTCTCACTAGAGCAGGCTGCTCAAAGCCCCATCCAGCCTCAAACACCTCCAGGAATGGGGCATCCACAACTTCTCTAGGCAACCTGTTCCTGTGCCTCATCACCCTCACAAGAAAGAATTTCTTCCAAATATCCAATCTAAATCTCCCCTCTTCCAATTTAAAACCATTACCCCTTGTCCTATCAGTACACTTCCTGACAAACAGTCCCTCTCCTGCTCTCCTATAGGCTTTCTTCAGATACTGGAAGGCTGCTAGGAGGTCTCCCCAGAGCCCTCTCCAGGCTGAACAGCCCCAGCTCCCTCAGCCTGTCCTCACAGGAGAGGTGCTCCATCCCTCTAATCATCTTCATGGCCCTCTGCTGGACCTGTTCCAACAGCTCTATGTCCTGTCTAAGTTGAGGACTCCAGAGCTGGACACAGTACTCCAGGTGGGGTCTCACAAGTGCAGAGTAGAGGGGCAGAATCACCTCCCATGACCTGCTGGTCATGCTTCTTTTGATGCAGCCCAGGATACTTCTGGCTTTCTGGGCTGCCAATGCACACTGCCGGCTCATGTTGAGCTTGTCATCCATGAGCACTCCCAAGTCCTTCTCCTCAGGGCTGCTCTCCAGCCATTCTCTGCCCAACCTGCATTTGCACCTGGGATTGCCACATCCCAGGTGCAGGACCTTGCACTTGGCCTGGCTGAGCTTCATGGCATTTTTACTAGCCCACTTCTCAAGCCTGTCCAGGTCCCTCTGGATGGCATCGCTTTCCTCCAGCATGCTGACCATGCCACCAGGCTTGGTGTCATCGGCAAACTTGCTGAGGGTGAAATGAAAGATATTTTCTTTTTCCTCATTTGTTTCATTAGTTATATCAGCAAATACAGCTGTTAGTCCTCTTTAACTAAACAGGTGTGGTACTATCATTGTATGCTTAATGTGCCCTAGGTGTCAGGTGTCATCTGCTGCCTGTAAACAACAATACAGAATTTTCCACTATATGCCTGCCTTGTTTCTTAAGATTCATAATTTCCTAAAGAATGAACATTTGATTCTATTGCTAGACTATTCTAGACCACACTATGCTACACTGTAGACAACTATAAACTGATAGGACTGATGTACAAAATACTTCTTATTAGCATGGAAACTTTCCTATATGCTTCTATTAATTCCCAAACTCATTAAAACAGACTTACTCAAAAGAGCAGTCATATAATCAGATAATTTTCTAGGTTGCAAGGGACATTGAGATCATCTAGTCCAACCATCAGCCTAACTGATAAAAAAACAACCAAACAAAAAAGAACAACGCCCTCTCACTGAACTTCATCAATAAGCAGTATGTCAATCCACCTTTTAAATACCTCCAGGGATGGTGCCTCAACCACTTCCCTGGGCAGCCCATTCCAATGCTTAAAAACACTTTCTGCGTAAAACTTTTTCATTATTGAAACTTACCATTCTGTGAAATTTACTTCATCATAATCAGTAAATTGAATAATTACTAGAAACCTGTAAGCTCATACTGAGAGGAACTATGATCTTAGAGGCTTGAACTCTTCTGTGGAAGCAGCTGGATACCTTCCAAGAAGTGGACTTGGTGCTCAAGGATATGGATTAGTGTTGGGGTATGGTGTGTTGTTTACAGTTTGTTTTTTGGTGTTGGGTTTTTTTTTTGTGTGTCTTGTTTGGGGTGTGGTGTTTTGGGGCTTGTTGTTATTTGTGTTGTAGTGTGGGTTGTTTGTATGTAGTTTTTTTTTGTTTCTCCATTGGTTGGACTAGATTTTAAAAGGTCCCTTCCAACCTAGGTGATTCTGTGATTCTGCTCAGGCAAAACTGACCATTCTACAACCAGATTTTCCACCAATCTTCTTTCTACTTAGTCTAAGAGCATTCAGGAACTACTAAGCCCAGTTCACAATAAAGCAAGGAGATGGATTTTCTACCTGCAGCCTGAAAAGAAAATTTTTTGAAGCGCAAGTAATGAGAAATGGCATTAGGCAATTTTAGCAGTGCATAACTTGAGTAGGAGACAACACAGGTAGCACATCTGGCACATGTAAAACAAGAAAGAGTCAGCTGGTCTGTCATTGTGGAAAGTTGAAACCCAAAACTTTCAGAGTAATCTTTACTCTGATAATGTGCACTTTCTTTTCTTAAATATGTGCAATTAATCTTTGGCACCTCAGATTTGCCTTTTCACCCCATTAATTTTTATTTTTTTTACTATTATCTTCAGATGGGAAAGATGCTTCCTTAAGGTGAATAAAAAAACCTTAACAAGGACTTAGTATAACTCACAGTATGTTCCACTTATAAGCATTCCACAAATTCCTAAGAGCATCAGAGAACAAAGTACATATTTGAAAGCAAGGACAAATGAGTTCAAACATACTGTGGCATTGTTAGCAAAGAACTTGGCTTAGGTTTCACAAAATCTAGTCTTAGCAGATATATATAGGCATATCTCCTTTGGGGTGAGCATATTACACATTGTCGGTGACCACCCAAAATCTACACACATATGTTAAAAATACCCCGACAACTCCCCATTCTTTTTTATCATCACCTTTATATACACCAAGAAAAATGGTATGAAGCGTGAACACTGATAGTAGTTTGGGCATTATGCATATCAAAACAAAACATGTTTTAAAGAGGCTTAATAACAACAGAAGTGACAGGTTATAAGAGTTTTTAATACTTAAAAATTTAGAACCCCATTAAATATTAATTTAAATGTGAAGATAGAAAGTCAGATTGACACTGGTCTCTATTAATGTGTGCTCTCTGCAATCTATATCCCAAACCTATTTTCTCTTTAACATTGTTAGGTTTTTTTTAGTAGCAAATATATTGAAAATTAATTCAAGAATGAAGAAAATATTGTCATTGATTGCGTACCTTGAAAAAGATACCTTTCTGAGATTTCACATGGACTAATTAAAGACTAAATTTTCAATTTTTTTATGTTTCCATGAAAAAAAAAACTCTACAGAAACCCAAATATGGCTCAATAATTTTCACCTAACATTTTTTTTTCTTCTTCTTCATCATCATCATCTTCTCCTCCTTCTCTTGCTGCTCCTCCATATCTATTGTTGTCATTGCCATCATCATCATCAAACAATAATAATATCTGTATGTTGGGAGGGACTGTAAAACTTGAAAACTAAGAGAAATTAATGTGGAACTGTTTATAGGGGCATCATTTGTTGTTTGTACTTCCAAAACAACAGCTACCTCAGAGAATAGGTAGACAAATATTTAAAAACACATATTGACAGAGACTGTTTTCCCCTAAAGCTGTGCTATTAAATTATGTATTGGATAGATTAAAATAAGAAAAAGACAATAGATAAGACTTTGAAATAGGTGTTCCTTACTTCTAGATTTATAGGCCCTTTAAGACATTGGCTTCTACCAATACTGCTTGAGAATAATGGAACTGGCTAAGAACTGAGCCCTGTTACAAACAAAGCTTCTAGACTGCTTCTTAGCAAGTGATTCACCTTCCAAAATGAGCACCTAACAACTAATGTCAAAAATCAATGCAAGCTGCTGAGATCTCTCATTTAAAAAGTATAATAAAAAAAAAAATGGGGCACTTTTTGTAGGCACTAAATATAAAAGTAAACAATTTTAAATTATTTTTTTTAATGTAAACCTTAGTAACTTTTTCCTTACTTCTAGCTTGATACTTTGTACACTTTGGTCTACACTCCTTTATAAGACATTTGCTTTTATCAAGACATAGATGTCTTCACTAATGCAGACAGAATTGTGATGACAGCTCTTTGAAGTGCTGAAGACAGTCTATCTGTATCATCTCTGTTTTCCTATGTTTTAGTTCAGGCAGCTTTTCCTAATCCAATGTCCTGTTTGAGGTAAAACAAACCAATTTTCTGTTTTACAGTTTTACTTTCTTAGCTAGGCCTCTTCTAACTAACTAAACTCTGAAATTAACAGCACATTGTTCAGAACTGTTTCGTCTTGCAATGATAAGACCTGATTATCCCAAGGGATGGTATGCAGAGAGGCCCTTGTTTAGACTTATTGCTAGAACAACCAAGGTCAGATAATTTTCATCATTTGCCCCGTTGGAGGGTCGGAAACGGAAAAGCGTAAAGGGGTCCCACCTGCAAGGAGGAATGGACAGGACAGGATTGACCCACAGGGGTATTCCATCCCATCTGCATCATGCCCTGTATAAAAGCTGAGGGATCAAAAGGTCAGCTCTCCTTCGATGGCCGACATCCAGGGAGGACCCTGCCTGTTCGTCTGCCTTTGATNTCCATGTTCTGAGTCTGATCAAACACTGGGACAACAGAAATGTTATTATAAGTATAAATCTGGAAAGACAACTGAAGCTTTTGTATTGTCTGTATCTAGAAACCTAGCACAGCAAATTCAACTGTTTCCTCTGGTAGCTGTAAGGTAACTGCAAATAAGTTGAGGGGAAAAAAACACACAGAGCAGATGTTGTAAACAATTTCAGTTGTGTGGTTTCTGTAATTGCTGATATTCCTTGTTTGCTAGGGCAAAAGCATGGATAACCTAAAACAGACTTGGTCTAGACAAGAACACTCTTAATATTTGAAATAATATTTGGAAACCTTTCTTTCACACTGAATTGGGAAAAAAACTACTATTTCAGCATAGCCTTGAAGACAGACAAAATGTCTTTGCCACTACTGTTGCTTATTTTGGGCTTTTTTTAAGAGAGGAAATTTATTTGATTTTGAGTTTCAAATGTATTTCTTCATCACGAGCTGATATAGACATCAAGGATATGTCCACATATGACCTACATATTTGATTCCATTTTCAGCTTTCGTATTACACCTTGTTAAGGGTGAGTGTCATGAAGTGTCATAGATAAGGAATGTACAAGGACTTAACTCAATAGACTTAGACACAGGCAAAAATGCTGTTTAACCTATGGGTAGCTAACCTAACATTTCTGGCAGCTTCTCTATTCTTTTCTTCCCCATCACAGCCATGGTCTCATAGAAAGTCTGATTGAACAATACAATAAGAGTTCTTTTATATCTCCTGCAACTACTTTTGGCCTAAAGATTTAGAGAATTGATTACTTATTTTGTCTTTGAAAATTTTTTAACTATTGGAAAACTACCATCATATCTTCTCTGGATTCTTTTCTCCAGATAGGACATTCTCTGTTTTTTTACCATTTTTTCCACCAGCTGCATTTTTTAGACTTCTGGCTACACTCAGAAATATTACAGAATCACAGAATCACCTAGGTTAGAAGGGACCTCTTAAGCTCATCTAGCCCAAAAAATGGAAAAAAAAAAGAAAAACAAAACAAAACAACAAACCCACACCACACAACACACCACCCAACACTTATCCATATCCTTGAGCACCAAGTCAACTTCTCTCTTGAATACCTTCAGGGATGGTGCCTCAACCAGCTCCCTGGACAGCCCATTCCAGTACCTGACAACTCTTTCAGTAAAGAAATATTTCCTAATATTTAAGCTGAATTTACCCTGGCATAACTTGAAGCCATTACCCCTTGTCCTACCATCTGTAACTTGGGAGAAGAGATCAGCCCCCACCTCTCTGCAGCCTCCTTTCAGGTAGCTGTAGAGAGCGATAAGGTCTCCCCTCAGTCTCCTCTTACTCAGACTGAACAACCCCAATTCCCTAAGCCTCTCCTCATAAGACTTGCACTCCAGACCCCTCACCAGCTTCATTGCCCTTCTCTGGACCCGCTTTAGCACCTCAATGTCTTTGTGTAGGGGACCCAAAACTGGACACAGTACTCAAGGTGGGGTCTCACCAGTGCCGAGTACAGGGGGAAGATCACCTCTCTTGTCCTACTCACCACACTGTTCTTGATACAGGCCAGGATGCTGTTGGCCTTCTTGGCCACCTGGGCACACTGCTGGCTTATGTTCAGCCAACAGTCAACCAACACCCTGAAGTCCTTTTCTACCAGGCAGCTCTCCAGCCATTCTTCTCCACTCCCTGGGACTGTTGCGACACAAGTGCAGGAACCAGCAAACCAGCACTTGTCCTTATTGAACCTCATTCTGCTGGTCTCAGCCCATTGATCCAGTCTGTCCAGATCCCTCTGCTAAGCCTCTCTACCCTCCAGCAGATCAACACTCCCACCCAACTTGGTGTCATCTGCAAATTTGCTGAGGGTGCATTCGATCCCCTCATCCAGATCATTAATAAAGATGTTGAAGACAACTGGCTGGAGTCCTGCTGGCTCCTCTTCTCCCTTCCCTGAGAATCAGAAATTCTATCATTTCACGATCGCTATAGCCCAGACGGCCCTCACCGTTACTTCCCCCACAAGTTCCTCTCTGTTTACAAACAGCAGATCTAGTAGTGCTCCTTCCCTAGTTGGCTCACTCACTAGCTGTGTCAGGAAGTTATCCTCAACACACTCCAGAAACCTCCTAGACTGTTCCCTCTCAGCTGTATGGTGTATCCAGCTGATATCTGGTAGGTTGAAGTCACCTACCAGGACAAGCACAAGTGATCTTGCTGCTAGCTGCTTATAGAACATTTCATCAACTTCTGCATCCTTACTGGGAGGTCTGTAATAGACTCCCACCACAATATCAGCCTTGTTGG
>VZRU01019357.1:67229-80141 GCA_013398155.1 Pedionomus torquatus
ATGGGAACAGATGGAGTGGAATAACATAAAAATGGTAAAATAATAATTTACATAAGCTTTTTCTAATTACTAGAGCAAGACTAAGCTTTAAGATTTCAACTACATGGCAGCTTCCTAACCTAGAGTACATTTGACACTCTGTTGCATTGGAAGAGGGTTAAAAATCTTCAAAAACAACAAAAAATTATATTTCCTTGACAGCTAAAGAACTGTAAGATCTCCCTGTGGATATTTACCTAATTATGTTAAATTAATGCTAATAACATGAATTTCTTTTTATTATTATATTTTTTTTTCTCTCTTTTTTTTTGGCAGCTTGGGGAGCTTCATCACTTAACCAGGCATTTGTGTTTTGTTTTTTTTTTTCTGCAGTATGGAGTCTAAACTTGAGATCCCAGGCTGTGGTTAGGACTATTGCATCATTTTACTCTCCAAACCAAGGTACTAGCACTACTTTTCAATGCTCGTCTTTGAGTTGCTCTTTGTTTTTTAGGTATTCAGAAACATGGAAACCTCATGCAGTATCATTATAGCATATTTTCTTCTGTATTGTATCTTTTGAATTGGCTCTTTGAGGGGATTTCAGGTGATGCATTTCAGGCAGCTTTGTAGTATTTATGATTCCTATCTGCACCTTATTTTCAGTAAGATGTACATAATATCCATGGTTCTTTCTGTCTGTTATTTGTAGGTTTCTCCTTTAAAAACAGTATTTCTCTTAATGTTATAAATTTATTGGAGCAAAAAGTAAAAACTTTATGACTGCATTCTTATGGCTTGTGAACTAGCCTTTAGTTTATCTATGGGATTCCCCTTACTGCTCAGTTCTGTGTGCTGGTAAGAAGTTTCAATGTGCAACAGCATCATAAATAAATCTTTCTTGCCAACCCCCAAAAGAAGAAACAGATATATGTGCTTTAAACTTGCCTAGTTAAAGTGTATAAATCTCCTTTTCAAGGTAGATGGTCTTCCTAGTAAAGATAAAAAATTAATTCAAAAATTAATTCAAACCCAGTTATACCAACCTTTTTTTCTTTTTTTTTTTCTGGTAATTGCCTGGATTTCCATGCTGTATTGTTTTCACGTTTCTAAATTGTCTTTTGTATCAGTCACGTTTTTCCTTGGCTCCATTATCTCTGCTATTAGTCATGTTTTCAGTTATCCTTTATAGTAAAAATACTAAAGAAAGAAAATGTAAAATATCAGAATAAAAGCCTTCCTGCTCTTTCTGTTGCTTTCATGACTGTTTTGTACAGCAGTTCATACTCTGAATCTCCCAATTCCTGAGAAAGTCCTCTCTGCTCTGTTGTTTCTCCTCAGCCTGTTGTTCAATGGTTAACAGCATCTGCATTATCAGAACAGATTTTGTTACTCTGTTGTTACATGGCACAAGAGTGTAGAGGTAAGTAATGACCTTTGCGGTGTTCATTTGGCATGAAACAAAATGGGAGACTTGGAGTACTACTGTAGTACAAGAATCCCACAGGGCTCCCTGCTAATGCAGGACCACTGCTGCTGTTTGCCTTGACTTCTTAGTAATCCCAAGAGCTCCTTCACTTCTGCAGAGAAACTTGTTAGCTTGCTTTGTAAACAAAATCTCTTTAACTTAATTTCTTACTTCTCAATAAAGCAATTCTGAGATACTATAGAGGAAAGGCGGCCATCCTGATAACTGTAAGGATAGTTTACTTGTCAGAGTTGAGAAGTGTATGAGCTGGTGGGTGCCTTACATTCCTTACTCTCCAATTTTTTATTAGACACTTCATGAGCACTTATTTTTTTTCCCCCCAGTGTAATCAATGACTATCTTACTGCAATACAAGGAAAAGCAAAGACAACACAAAACTTTTACTTACTCTTCAATGTAACAGTGCAATTGTGCTAATAAGAAAAGATGTATCAGTGAAGAATCATACTCAAGTCTAAGATAAAAGATGAATCTTACCCCCTACTCCACCCCACACCTCAGATTAAGTTCTTAAAAGCTCATTACTCTGTCATCAGTGCTGACTCTATAAACTGCCAGGATGCCTAAAGCCTGGGAGGAATTTATTGCCTTAGGTTATTCCACTGTAAATTCACCTTCTTATTAGATGTGACAGCTTCAGAAGCATAAATATGAGGAATGTTTTCTTTGACTGGCAGAAAGCTTAGTAGTTAATGTATGTGTTCAAAGTTTTTGCCGCTAAATATTTTAAGTTAACTTTTTTTTTTTTTGCACAGATTTAAAAGAAAGACTTGAAAGATGTCCCATTTTTCTCTGTGCTTTTGGAAGAAATAGGCATTCTAAACAACACTTTACATTCTTTACTATGTTAAGAGTTCATTGTATTATTGTTTACCTCTCAGATACTTCCATCTCAAATAATTGTAACATTGCAGTTAATCTGTTTTGTACAGCTTGTATCATCCAATATGATACAGTGCCCTGTCAGATTGTTTGTGTTAAGTAAACTCTTGTTATAACTGCATGGATAAGGCTGGTTCTTGGATCATCATCCTTTAAAACTAAATAGAAATCACTGCTTTTCCCTAAATATGGAAGCCTTTCACTGTCAATTTTTAGATGTTTTTATATGTACATAGCATTTTCCTTACATTTTTGCATGTATTTTTTAGAATACATGGCTGTATAAAAATTGCAAGAAGGAAGACTGATAGCATTGTTTCTTAAATCAAAATATAGCTAACTAGGGATCTGTTGCTTATCATAACTAAGGTTTTTTGTGTTACATGGAGAAAAAAGCAACCCTCATGAATATTAGCCACTTACAAAAGTGGCCACTCTCCCATTGTTTGCTGTGGGAACACAGCCAATTTGCTTTATGAAAAGAGGCCAATCTTGTTTGCTGTCTGGCTGTCAACTGTGCCATGGCCAAGCAAACATTGGAGGAGGTTGGAGACACAGTGTGGGGAGTAGACAGCTGCTAGAGCTAGCAGAACTCACTGGGTAATGCATTTATTATTTAAGTTCCACTGTATTCATTCCAAAAACTAGCTACATCAGTTTCAGTGTTTAAATTAATTGGTTTTAGTCCATTGCCCCCCACTTTACAGCACTGGAGTCTGTGCTTTACAAAACACTTCTGTTATTATATATATGGTGTGTATATATTTGTTTCGAACACCTTTTGTTTTAAGAAATGAAAAAATATCTGATTGCTGGCTAGGTTAATTCTACATAATAAATCTCAGCGAAATGCTGTGAATGATGGAAAACAAAGGTTGTGTCTTAGTTCTGTGTTGGTAAGTGAAGAAGATTTTTTCTTTTCAGCATACCATATCTGGTCCTATGTGTCACTTACATGAATATACTAGTTATATGAATAATTTTTTGTCATATTTCAGAACTCACGATAATGTAATCTGTCGACATGAACAGTTTATGGTTTCTTTTGGTTTTAGGTATGTTAACTACCAGTGTAAGACTGTGTTATGCTACTTACAAGGCTAGAGGAATATAAATATAAATATTTGAAGAACATTCATGTCTAGCAGCAACCATTGGACCAGGACCATATGCATTCTTCAAGAATGATCTCTAGCTGAAATGGGTCTCTCAACCTTGAATTTTTCTTAAAGAGAAGCATGTTTTTCTCTCAAGCATGCAGGTCTTTCACTGTCTTCTGTGCTACACATAATTACAGCACATGTTGAACAGATTGTTATGCATGATAAATACCTATTGACTATTTGAAATCATTCTTAGATTTTTTCTGTTCAGTACAGTTGAGACTAAAAGTTATTTCATCTTGAATTAAGGCTTTCATTGCTATTAGTTTAACACATCTCTATGGTTGCTGAATAATTTAGTAGTGCTACAGTTATGAGACATTCATATGACTGGTCCAACACCTGACTTAAATGTCAGCTCTTGCTCCAATTTTGTGTGTGCTTTGTAATGTTTAACTTAACTTTAGAAAACAGGTCTTGGTTTGGAGCATGTTGATACCTGTTGTTTTACTCTAGTTAATATACTGCACAGTGTCCACTGGACTACACTACACTTCAATGTCCTTCATATAGTGAAGGGCCTAGAACTGAACACAGGACTCAAAGTGAAGCCTCACTAGTGCTGAGCACAGAGGCACAATCTTTGCCCCACTCCTACTGCCCACACTGTTCTTGATACAAATCAGGGTGCTGTTGGCCTTCTGGGCCACCTGGGCACACTGCTGGCTCATGTTAAGCTGACTGTCCACTAACACTCCCAGGTCCTTTTCTGCTGGGCAGCTTTCCAGCCACTCTCCACCAAGCCAAGAGAAGAGAAGGAGCTAAGTGTGACCTTTGATAACAACATTCCTTCCATCCCCATCAGAATTTCTGCAGAAACTGTATCAACATTCAGGTATTTGAAACCCTTTGAGCACACCAAATCTTATATGAGAATGTTGTATGAGAGGATCTTCTGTAGGAGCTTGTACAGAAGATGTTCAGAAAAACTTTGCCCCCACTGTATACTATTGATTATACTGAAACTGGATTGAGTTTATTGCATCTGCAACTTAGATGAAGATGAATTAATAATGTGTTATTTAGTAACTAATTAATAATACGTTAGGAATGAAGGTTCCCATTCCTGTATCACATAAATTTTTCTTCAGCTTTGTAACATTGAATTACATGCTTAGAAGGGATAATGGAAACAGATGTGCTCTAAAACTTCCTAAGCTGCTTTCCACAAACTTGAGCTTGGTGCCTGTTGCATCAAACCTGCTACCCAACCTGCATTGCCAGTGGGAAGCCTTCAAGACAGCTCCACAAACAGGTTCTATTTTAATTCACTGAGCCTTCACAGCCTGTCATAGGCTGACAGGAGCAATAGCAGAATAACTAGTGCACAGATACCCAAGTTCAGATGTTTAATAACATCTGAACAAGGCAAGCTGAACACTGCCCTAAATTAGAAGGAGCATTGCCTGCTGGTCAAAGGCACACATTATAATCTTTTGTTTTAGAATCATAGAATGGTGAGAGTTGGAAGGGATCTTAAAGATCATCAAGTCCCAACCCCCCTGCCATGGGCAGTGACACCTCCCACTAGAGCAGGTTGTTTAAAGCCTCATCCATCCTGTCCTTGAACACTCCCAGGGTTGGGACTTCCACAACTTCCCTGGGCAACCTGTTCCAGTGCCTCACCACCCTCACAGGAAAGAATTCCTTTCTAGTATCTAATCCAAATCTCCCCTCTTCCAGTTTAAAACCATTACCTCTCATCTTATCACTACGCTTCCTGACAAAGAGTCCCTCTCCTGCTCTCCTGTAGGCCCCCTTCAGACACTGGAAGCCCTCCTTTCTCCAGGCTGACCAACTGCAACTCTCTCAACCTCTATTCATTAGAGAGGTGATCCAATGATCAGGTGCTCTCTGATCATCTTCATGGCCCTCCATTGGAGCTATTCCAACAATTCCATGTCCTTTCTCTGTTGAGGACTCCAGAGCTGGACACAGTACTCCAAGTGGGATTGTGTTGACGAGGCAGAATGTGGAATGCACTGCACATAGACTGCAATTTTTTAAACAATGCTGATGTTCTTTCCATGGTCACTCAAATACTGCTATGTTCAAAAAGTGGGATAGCCTGTAATTATGATGTTTATTGATTACAGTTGTGCTGGTTAAAGGCAGTATGTGATAACAAACACAAACAGCACACCAGAGGAAGAGTTGGTAGTCTCCGCATTATTTTTGACTAGAGTGAATGTCCATTTTATATAGCATATGAAGATTTACAATTTGGACTGCTTGATAAACAAAGATAATATATGTCTGTTAGCTGCTGTAAGTTGAAGTGAAATTGAAATAATTATCAAAGATTCCATTGCAACTGGACAACTCTTAATATTCGAGGTGTATGCTGTATTATCTGAACAAAATAACTGAAATAACATCACAGTATCATTAAAAGCATAGTTCTGATTTTGTCTTAGTAAAAAAAGTGATTAAGAGAGGTTCAACTGAAGATAAATCTTGCCTTAAAACCTTAGTGGAAGTCAGATTTATCTGAATCTATTGGTACTGTGCTTTTCAAGTCCTGATAATTTTTTTTACCTACAATGCTTCCTGTCATTAGTCTTCTTTATAGGAGGTACAGTGTTATATCATTAAAACATCAGGTCCTGCTGGGAGATGCATTCAATGATGTAAGAAATAGGTGTTTTTTAAAAGCTGTTTTTAGTCAGTTATTTACTAAGTAAGAATTTATTTAGGTATCAGTGGCAATTAATCATTGAAGGTTTTTTTTTTGCTTTTAATTAAAGTTCATACTTTAAAACACTAAATCAAGACAAGTCATTCTGAAGAGGAACACTTTGTCCCTTACATTTCCTACCAGGCACAGATATTTTCAAGACTCTCCAAACAGTAGGAAGTCGTTCTTCTAATCTGTTAACTTTATGCACTTCAACATCAAAGTACCACATGTGGGCTATGGACTAAACTGATGTCACTCATGGCACTAAAATTACTAGGCTTTTGTAAATTTTGGGTTAGAGCTAGTTTTATTTATTTGTTTTTAAAGACATTTATTTCCCATTTGGAGGGAGTACAAGTGAACAAAATATCTATTATGGAGTTTTTTTAGCTGACTGTAAATCAGCTTAAAAAGGCAAATTCCTTTTAAGCCACTGTTATTCATAATTAACAACATATTTGAACAGTCATGAAATTTCATTATTTACTCAGTAGAACATAAAGGGCTTGGAAAAAGCCTTTGTGATGCAAGTACTGTGAGGGAAGCAAATGGAGACAATTTTTCTTTATCATTTTTATGGAAATCTGAAGATAAAATAAAAGAATGCTAGAAAGTACTTATTGGAAAATTACCACATATTTGAGGAGATGCCAAGTACTTGCCAGTACTAGAGGGCTTGAATTTTCTTCAGTGACTTGTGCCATCCACAAGGAATTAATCTTTTTTAACTCAGAATAACTAAAATCTTTATTTGAGAAATGCAATAAAAGATCTCAGGTTTTTCAGCCGGGATGTTAGAACTTTCTGAAATCACTCTCCTCAGATCAGTCTTACCTGCAAGATTTTTCCAGTAAGGGGTAATGGAAATTTTTCATTGCCTTTTGTCAAATGATGTGTACTCCTCAATGGTTAAAGTAATGTGGGCTTTTTTGGTTGTTGTTGGGGTTTTTTTTGTTTGTGGGTTTTTTTTTCTTTCTTTCTTTCTTTTTTTTTTTTAAGTGATTGTGTTGTAATAACATTAAAAAATAACATATAGTGCTTTTAAACCTTTTGCTTTGTATTTTGACAGTCTGCATCTCATATTAGGAAAACAACCTTAAATTTCATTGGCAGAAACTAGATAGCTTTCTACCTAGATACAATGCAAAAGCTTTTCAAAAGCTTTCTACAAAATGCAAAGCCAGAAAAGTGCAAAAGCAAAGGTAAACTAACAAAAAGCTCCAAGTACTGCAAACAGTGAAAAGATAAAATCAAATCATTTTAGTGAGAACATATGTGTAACATTGTATTAATTGTCTTTCTTTTTCAAAAAGATGTAATTGTTAAGATCATAGGAAGAATATTCAGTGAACATAAATACTGAAAATAATCTTCCTTTAATGGACATTTGACCCATCATTCAAATGCCACATTTATCTTGAGTGTCTTTTTACTACCTAACTTTTTTTTTCTTTTACATAAGTTCCTTGAATGTGAGAAAGGTGTCAAGAGAATGTTAAAGAAGATGAATGAATGAGAAGGTAAAGTTTAGTGGTGGGGGTTTGGGTTTGGGTTTTTTTTTTGTTTGTTGGTTGTTTTTTCCCTCCACTGATTAGTGAATTGAGATTGGTCTTTTACTAGGAGCACATTCAATATTAAGATGAGCATATAGCTGTGGAATGAAAAAGAACTAAAAGTAGATTGGGAAAAAACACAAACATAACTTTAATCTAATGGACTTTTCGAAGCTGTGATAAAGTAACTGTAAATGAGGGTATTATCTGCTTTTATGCTGGAGAATTCCTAAGTTGTATAATCAATTTTTATTCTACAGAAAGTAAACAAATATTCCCTCTCATTCTTAAAAAACATGGACCTGTATTTTCAAGAAAGTATTTAAGGTTACTAAATATTGTTTCTGTAGGAACTATTAGCTGTATAACACCCCTCAGTCACACTCTGAGAAATATATCTTGAGTAAAACTGTCAAAAATTTGCAACAAAGTAGCAACACATTTTCTAATATCCCTAATTTTCTAAACCATGCCTGTATTTATGACAGTAAATGCATGTATTTTTCAAATTGGCAGGCACTGAAAGTACTTTAAAAGAATGTTCTCTCTTATACTTTATGAAAGCTTCAAAGTGATCTGTAATAGCTGGATGTGCAGTTAGTCAAATGAACAATAATAGACTTGTTGCTGTAGTGCATCTGGAGGGAAGAAGCAGCAAATCAGTAGGAATATGTTAATCACTATAAGGAATTCCAACACTGAATTTTATATTTTGAAGACCATTTATAAAAAAGTGACAAAGGTGCCGCTAAATTCTATGGTTTTTTTTTCCTGTGAGACATAAGAACTGCAGTCTGTTTAGTTTATTTACCATAGTATTGACTGCATGTACTTTTTATATTTAATTAAGTCTTATTTTGATGACATGTTATTAGGAGAGCCAGCTGAGTAGAATTGGAATTTTTGGTTTTGTTTCTTTTTTTCATTCTGGATAGATCTATGAAAAACTGAGGGATGGATAATCTTTCCTACCACAGACAAACAGCTGCAAACAAGTGAAAAGAGGATCTTAGTATATGTGAAGATATCACCTAATATTTTATTTGGTTTATAAGGGAAATCATTGATCCTCTAGTCATGTGCCTATAAACATGCTTTAAAAATTATTTTCTTGGGTGTCACATGTTCCAACATCCTCTTCTCTTTCATCATTAGTCATTTCTAGGGGGCTTCAATGAGCTTTGTTTTGGTTTATGGAGTTAAAATGAGACCCATCATAAGCAACTTCACAAGACAGTGAATTTCTCATGATAACAGATCTTTATAAAGCTATGTCCACTAAGTAAATAATAAAAATACAGTACTGTATGTACTGATATCCCTAGTTATTGAAAAAAAAAACCTAAATAAAATGTGATATAAAGCAGCTGTGTAAAGGAAGATTTAGGGGACTGAAATGTTTAAGGGGGATAAAATATATAAAATTTAGTTTCCCTAAAATTTATAGTTTTCATTGCTGAATTATGTTGAAAAAATGTCATAATGCAATGCATGGTAAAATTGTTCAGAGAACTTTAATGCAAATATTTTTATTTTGAGTTTTTATACATTTATCAAGGGAAGTAAACCCTATGTTAAGTGAATGATTCAAGGAAACATGAGAGCCTTAGAAAGAAATCTGATTTAGCAGCTAATCAGGGACATAATTCTGTCAAACCAGCATACTTCAGGAATAGAGGTAGGTCTCTAGTCATGATAACAGAAATCTTCCAAATATTATGTGACAGTTGTATACTTGCAGCTGTGCTTTCTTCAGTGGTACATGTTTTAAACTAAATAAATGCAGGTAACAAGGCTTTTTTTTTTTTTTAATTGCTGGTAAACATTATCTTAACTCATACAAGATATTATAAATAAGTATTCAAGAAGGTAATGTATGCTGCTGAAGAACACGCTTTCATTAAAAGACAGAGCACCCCATGCATCCAATCCCAAGAAACTTCAAACACTTGTTTTTTCTAACATATCTTTAGGTAATATTGAGAAAAGACCCCCATACAGTTCAAAGGAATTTTGCTTATGCATTTTAGACTGAGTAAAACTGAAATAATCCATTGATCTTAGACTCAGCAACAGATAAAAAAGCCATTGTTATTAGCTGTCTTATAATTACAGAACAGAACTGATAGCTTTCTTATTTCATTTATTTCTTGACAAAAAGTATCAAATTTTTTTCTTTGGGCATAGTTTTCTAGCAAGATGAGTCTAGAACATGGATGTGGTTGAAGACTCCATTTACTATTCACAATAACTTATTTGGTTCCCTAGTTTGTAAAGGAAATGTTAGTATATGTACTTGGTTGATTAACCGTGGCTAAACCCCTACCCAGATGCTTACTCTCCCTCATCAACAGGACAGGGGGAGAAAATATGATGAGAAAGCTTGTGCATCAAGATAAAGGCAGGGAAATCACTTAGCGGTTACTGACACAGGCAAACAGTCTTGACCTGGGGAAAATTAATTTAATTTATTGCCAATTAAAATAATTTTTGGTGGTGAGAATCAAAGATCAGCATTAAAATACTATCTTTCCTTCTCCTTTTTCAGCCTAATGTTCATGCCTTCATTCTTAATCTGCCTTTATGCTCCCTCCACCTGTTCTGTCCCTGGAGCATCACAGGGTGGTGAGTGCTGTAGTCAGTCCATAACAGCTACTCTCTGCTGCCCCTCACACTTTTACTCTGCTTCAGCACTGGGTCCTTCCTGGGGCCACAGTTCCTTCATGAAATATCCACCTACTCTGTAATGGGGTCCTCTCTGCAAGGTGGCAGGTAATCTGCTCCAGAGTCTGGAGCCCCTCCTCCTTCTTGGACCTTGGGGTTTAAAAGGCTCTTTCTCACACTGTTGTCTCCTCCTCTCAGCCTTTGTAATTTTCTGCCCTATTTTAAATAGGATCTTTTTTTTAATTTATTTTCCCCAAGCTGCATTTTCAGGGGCTGATGGGCTCAGCCGTATCCTGCAGTGGGTGCATTGCAAAGCTGTCTGGAATTATGTGTACAGTGTGGGGCAGGCCCATCCTCTCCTTACAGAGGCCACCCCTCCAGCTCTCTACTGTCAACACCTACACATCTGCACCCAGACCACATACAAAGCTAGGCTTTTAGTATATAAGAATGTACTAATTTATCCAAGTAAAAAACCCAAACCCTCATAAATGTATTATTTTAGGATTCGTAATGCTAAACATAACCACAGGCTGTATTAGCACATAGTATTAGAAATATGAGCTGTTTATGCAGATGGCAAGTTCAAGTCATTACTCAAATATTAAGAGGAAGTTTAAACTATTTTCTTTCATCTGTACACCTGTTTTCACATGACAATCTTATCTGAAGCATCTACTTGGTCTGCTAAGTGAAGTATTTTGAAATTATCAGGTGCAGGAAAGAGACATACCCAAAGGATCAAACTTTCTATAGAAACTCAGATCATGGGCAGAAAAAAACACACACTCACACAAAAGCTGTTTTTCAATAATGTATCAGTGAGAGAATAAACAGCAAAGAACCAACTCTTGTTTCCAGAGGGGACCCTGCTTGAGGTTCATTGAGATTACAGTATAAATGCAGTGGTCAGGGCTGGCTAACAAAAAAGATTCAGTTAGACTAGGGAACCAGGTCATTGTTAAGGCATTCACATTAATATGAACCAGTTGCAGAATTACCATGAGGCTTTGGCAAGCCTGAGCGGTTTCCACAAACCAGTCAGCTGGGGGCTAGTTTAGTTTTCTGGTTGGTTGATGCCCCTCCTGACATGTTATTTCCTGCTTTTTATCATGTCTGTACAGTGCACTCCCAAAGCCTTAACTTTGATGTTGTAACTGTCATGTTTAATTGTGTTCCTGAATTCCATCTTATGGTTTGTATTCTTTCAGTTGCCTGTTGTATCCTGACTACTGGTTACTTGCTGTACATGCTGGAGTAATAAACTCCTTTTTAGCTTCTTGACCTTGTTTTTGCTCACCTTATGGTGCCAGGTGCTGTGTTGTGTTCCTGATGTTTTCAATACCCTTCTACAGTATGTCTTCCACAGACTACAGCTATCAGTGGAATGAAAAGACACATTGTGGTAAAATGTTGAATTGAAATTACTCAGCTAAAGTTGATTGTACCTAGCATTGATTAAGGAACCAGCTGGGGAAAGGACAAAATTCTTACAGGCAGTTACACCGAGCCATGGAGGTGGAAGTGGAGCTATCAGTTTTTTCGCAGATGGATGGGAGTATTGAGAGGTCAAACCAGGTAAATGTTAGAAACTTTCAAAAAGCTTTCGAGCAATCAATCTGTATAACTCTTTTACAGTTAGTAACTCATACCTATACATTTGGACTACCTGTGTTAATTAAACCCCTGAATTAAATGAAGATTGGATCCTCGTCTAAGAAAGAGTGCTAAAGCTGAGACACTATGTGGAAATAGCACATCTTGCTAGACAGCAAATCAGACTGTTAGTGTAATGGTCTTTTCTAAAGTTAATCTTTGATATATGTGACAAATAATGATAGTTTTTCCAGAAGCAACTCTCCAATGACTTCAGTGGAATTAGTCATGACTGAAGTAGACACTGTTTTGTGGGTAGAATTTATATATTTGTGCTTTTGCTCTTCTTTTGTCTAAGTTAGAACTCTGAAACATCATTGGCACATTAATTATGCTTTAGGTGTTACTCACCTGAAATAATTCTATTTGTAATACATTATCACAATTACATCAAAGACATTAGGGCTAGAAGAGGTGATGTTCTGTTACACTCTTCTGTTCCCCTCAAAATCATAAAATAATTCTGTATAAGCTTTAAGGCCTAATTTTAAATTGATTGCTACTCCAGGTGAAAACCAAATTTTTATGATGTTACTTAATAATAAAACCATTCCCAGGCTAGAGCTCGGAGATCTATGGAAAAAAGTGAGTCTAGGAAGCCCATTCCAAAGAGATTAGACTATCACAGGCTAAGACTGTAAAAAAAAATATGATATTAAGTACACAGTACTATGAGTAAATAAGTAGGGATGCTAACCACAAAAATTTAGATTCTGTACCAGAATAACACTGTTTAGTGGCAAAATACATCTTTAAAAGCAAAAATATTACTATTGTGCTGGTTTGTGCTGGTAGAATGAACCAATTTTCTGTTTTACACTTTTACTTTCTTAGCTGGGCCTCTTC
>VZRU01019357.1:80855-105524 GCA_013398155.1 Pedionomus torquatus
ATCTTTACTCATCTGTTAAGTTGCTAATCCTCTATTATCTTTCTCTCACTTTTAAGCATCTCTCTTACCTACTTCATACATAGAAACATTATCGTATAGTACTAGCAGATCTACAAATGCCTTCTTCAAGCTATCATGGAGAAGGATACTTGGAACATTCTCAGGACTTTACATATAGAAATGAACTGAATACAGAGCAAAGCTTTTCCTCTCTGTGACCCGATTATTTAAAATGGTGAAAATGCTACATATATATATATATATATATAAAATAATAAATACAGAAATGCTAAAAATTAATTAAAAAGTTGTCAGACCTGGTATTTGTGTGGTTTCTTGTAATGTTGGACACAAGATCACTTTGCCAAACTAATATATGTAATACCAGGAAAATCTTCTGGGCATGGAGATGTGGGGTTTTGGAAAATGTATTAATTCTGTGTGTTTACAAAGTAGAGGAGAAAAACACACAAAATTTTTATTGGAAAATAGAATTTTCCCACATTCTGTGAGAAAAAAATAGTAATCGTATTTGTTTTGAATCACTGAAATCCCTACGTCTGCACTAGAATTGCAATTTCTGGAAACTAATCCTCTGAAGAAGGACTTTGTTAATATAGCACGAGTCAATAATGGAAGAATTTTATCTAACAGTATTGTTTTAAATGGAGAAAACACTGTAATTTTTCTTTGAGGTATACTAGTTCTGAATGATGAGCAGCATGCAAACATTTTTAGCTGGTATTGTAGATGCTAAGAGTCCTGCAAGGAAGCATCATGATATATCTAACCTGTATATAAGGCAAATGTTGATCAGGATTACTTAGGATTCTTCAGTCTCATTCTGTATAGTCAAAATTTTGATGTGAATGATAAGATAGAAATATGTGGAAACATATTTGCCTTGGAGAGCAGGACAGAATGAGATTTGTAAATCTGTAGTAATGTGCAGGCTAAAATAAGCTAAAATAGCCATAGGATGCTGTAACAAGGCCTTTGATCATATGTATTAGAAAGTTAATGGTTTGGTCAGCTTATTAAATGCTTATGTATGACTTGTGCTGCTAGTAGTGATGCAATAATTTCTTAGCCTGGTTCAGAATTTTTTACATTTGAGTTTACTAGACTTCTGTTAAAACAAAATTTAGTATCTTATTCATGATTTTATTTAAAATATGAAACAGACAGTGTCCTAAATGAAATGTCTTTTTTTATCATAAGTGCTGCAAAGATGACTTCTTAAATCCAGTGGGGATTTTCTGGTTCATTCAGATTCTACTTGCAGGAGAAATCAGGCCAGTGTTTGCCTATTCCCAATAGAAAGGTGACTAAAACTTGACTATGTTCAATCCTCCAAATATCATTTCTTTTATTTAGCTTCATCTTGTGATAATGGGTGTTCATTCACTTGGATTTTGAAGCAGATCTGAATGTAACCCACAATTGAGCAAATTAGTATGTGACTCAAAATGTTAGATTAAAATTAAATTAACAGCAAGTTCCAGCAGCATCTGCCTCTAAGAAGGATGACTTTGTGTAGTTCTTCAGCATTCAAAGAAAAAGTGTTCTGATCTGTAAATAATGTGGTGTGATACTTAATTATTTTTTTAAAAACAATTGGTTTTCACTAAATCTCAATTTATTTAGGTTCTGATTCTTAATCTGTATTATGAGATGTATTACTTCATTTACCTTCCAGAGATGTTATGAATGTTTTAATTAATAATATTAGAGAAACATCCTGAAAACCTTGGATGATAATTGGTGGGAATGAAGTATTAGGTTTTGTTTTAATGGATATCGCATAACTTAAAGAAATAGGAAAACTTTCCAGAGATGTCTGGTAAAAGAAAAATGGCATTTAATAACTTCTAAAGCCAAACCACTTTGGAAGAGAAAGCAAGCTGTGAGCTTCATACAGTGATTTAAAGTAGCATTTAAGCTTTCATAGAATATAGAAGAATTTGGATTTTCCATGTTAGCAAATTCTATTCTATGATCTACATGCTATTTTAAGATGAGAGCAAGTATGAATCTGGGTTGTCTCATGCTGAGCTAGTTTCTTCTATGGTGGTGTTCAATGCCTCCAGCTATTTATTTGACATCACTCAATTAAGCTCTAGGAACAGCAAGATTACTTAGACTAAGCATAACTGATGCCGGCGGTAGCTTCATGCTCAACTAATAATTTAACTAAGGCCTTTGTTCATGAACTAATTAATCAACATTTGGACACATTTCCTGTGGCTGTGTTTTTAAAAGTAGCACAGAATAAATTTTTATTCTATTTCTGTACATTGGTCCCATCTATTTGCTTATTTCACCCCTTTTGGAAACTGCCTCAACATGGGTTCTGAGATGGTATTAAAAGGATGCAATTACACTACATCCCTGCAGATCAGATTGGAAAGCCACTTGTGCTTAAGATGCACTTGATTTTAGTATTGTGAAGACTAAGATTTCTTGTTCTTCCTACTTCTTGTCTATAGCTGTTCTGTGCAGTACACTTTCAAGTGCCATAATTGTTTGTGTGGCATCTATTCACCTATAAAAGGATCCTATGGTGCAATTACTAAAGGCAGGAAATGGAAAGGCTAAGCAGGAAGGGAACGCTAGCATCTGCAGTAACTTGAAAGACAAGTACTATGTGTGGTGGCTCTTTCTAAGTTACGAATTCCACAGAAAGTACCACTTGTTGCTTTGAGAGAAGGCTAGATTCTACCCAGAAAGTCCAGGGAGTCCCTGCCTCCTGCTGAAGTAGTTTATCCCCACTCTGGTATTTGTCAGTAAAGGGTGTTTTCTACTGGTGGCACCCACCAGTTCTAAGAATTATCAAAGGAGGTCATTGTGTTCAGCTGGGGGCAGAGAAACACTGTTTTTTAACAGGGATCAGTGACTTAGACGGAACAAAGATTTAGGTACAGACTGTGGGTATGTTAAGAAGAAGGTTAGTGAAACAACAATCCAAGTGAAGATTCACGAATCAAACAGAAGCTTGGATTATACCTCCAAATAATGACAATGGTGCCAAATAATGGAAAGAAATAGAAAGTCACTCTGACTGAAATTTCAATTGCAGTAATTTAGGTACAGAAATTTGAAAACACTGTCCTTAGGATGAGTACTAAGCACAAAGTACACACAGTAAACAGTACAGTGTGCCCAAGAGGATTAACAGAGAATGAAAGAACCAGGACTTTTTAAGGAGAAAACGTGAAATTAAAATTTACAATATTCAGACCCAGGAAATAGCTTTGTCTACAATCTTTAGTGAAACTTCATACAGAAGTAAGACTTTTAAGGTTTGCGTTGCCTGATGATCTACCTTGAGCTAGAGATATTTGTTCATAATGCCTGGCATAATATGAGAACAGTGTTGGGAATGTAAATAGCCTAGTTAAGGGGAAAGAAAAAAAAAAAAGAATCACCAGTAATTCCAGGTAAACCAAACTAACTGATTAGCAACCCAGATCCATCAGAGCATCTGTCCAAAATAGGCAACTCCTGCCATACTTAGGTTAGGTATAACCCAAATCTGAGCTATTGCCATTTCAGTAGGATAAACAGTTAAAAAAAAATAAAAAATTAAAATATATTAAAAAAAAATTTGACTTGTAGTTTAAGAAAGTGTTAGGGACATCTTAAATATTCTTTCAATGAAAGGTGGAAAGGCATAGAAGAATATGAAGCAGATTAGGTAGATGAGTATATAAAAGCCTGAATTTGCCCTTTAATGGGGGACTTTTTTACCAGGTTGTGACATGCACTTCTGAACAGATAGGCTACCATAAATCTGGATTGCATAATTTAGCACAATCAAACTATCATTGGTATTGTTGCCTCCACATTTAAAAGTTCAACATTTAGTAAAAATGTTTTTCATACTGCAAATACGTTTTCAAAATATTATAAAAATATTATACGGGGAAAAAAAGTCATCAGTCTGGATTTCATCCTTTTGCTTACACTTGACAAAAGCTTTGCAACTGACTTGTAAAAGGAGTTGGATTTTTCATGATTTTAAAAACATCTGTTTGGTATTATACTATAATATTGCCTGAAGCCTTGTCATGATTTTTTTTGGAAGTAGTTCTGATGCAGAAATCACTGTTTGTTTCTGGCAATCTTGTTAGGAAAAAGATTGTCCTATATCATTTAATTTCCTGTCAGAATCAGAAACATTTGATAATGATTTTCCCTCAGGTCTTTTCAATACTCTTTGAATGTACAGATAACAGATTTGCATTCTGTTCTAAACTCTGAAAATGAAGTGCTTGCAGTCTGTGCTGGAAGTATGAATGTCTTCATGATGTAAACAAGACATCTTCTGTTCAGAAGGTAAATCTGAAAAAAGTGTTCCTGAAAATATTTTGAGTGAGACCTATTTTACTTTTTTTTTTATTACAAACATTATGTCGTACAATCTGAGACTGTCTTATCCTTTTAAAATATATTTGTTATAAAGCCAGGGTTACTCAGATTTCATTTTCTCCTATAGAAAAGAAAAAGGTCAAAGAATGAAAATGTAAGCCTTTGTTCTAATGTTAATCTCCAATATGGATGGACTTTAAAGCTGCAACTCAATGAAATCCTCAATTCCCTCCCCCACCCCAATTTTCTTACATTAAATTCAGTTATTAGTAACTAAGTAATGAAAAAAAAGTTGGTTTGTTGTTTGTTTTTTTTTACTTAAAAAAGGATAATGAAGGTATTAAAAAGTAGTTGACAGAAAGGAGACAGAACATTGACTGTATGAGGGGAAAAGAATAAAAAAAGTCCCTTGAGCTACTACAAATTGAGATTGAAGTCAAGTTACCATAGCTGAGGCTTGTAACAGACTCAAATCCTATATGGAGAGGACACTAGCAAGAATTCACAGATAACCCTTTGACAGAAATGTAGCCTCAAATGTTATCCCCCCAGAGTAAACTTCCTGAGAGTCACAGTGATATTGGAGCATCTTATACCTAGAGCTGAATTTTTACAGAGAGGGTAGTCAAACATTCATCAGATGTAGAGATTAGAGACTATTCATAGGGTTGTTCTCTTTTCATCTTCAGTAACATTGAAAGTTTTAGACGTACAAACAAACTAGCTGAAAAATGCTAACAAAACCTAGGCAGTAACCATGAAAGCAGCTCTAGAGGGGATGTGAGGATGCATCTCCTCAGCATCAGAGATAGTATACTATTTGAAGTATTTCAAAAAACCCCAAACCCTACCCCAAAATTAGACCACATTTTTTCCACTGTAGTGTAAACCTAAAGTACTTTGGACCCTGATGTTATCATGTAACTCTACCATGTGGAAATGGAAATTAATTGAAGGTGGTACACATGGAACAGACCTATTAGTTTAAGAGATACATAGAACAAAACAGATATCTAGAATCCCAGAGTTAAATAGACTTTTCAGAATGAAACATATTGGTACCATTTACTGATATATTTTTTCACTGACCTAATTAAAGTAACTGTATTGAATTACAGGAATGTATAATTAGCTTATTGGATTTTTAGGAAACACATTCAAAGCTGTAAAAACAAAATCATGCCATGTAAATTTATATATTTTTCTTCTTCATTCTCAATTTTATTTATACATCTGTCACCTCTATTGTACTACCTGGAAGGTTTTAGTTAATTTTTCTTCCTTTATGTTAAAGTGTTGACATGCATCTGTTGAAATATTTATCAAGTTATTGCAACAAATGTGCCTACTAAAGCTTATAAAAGAGATGAACAAGAGTTCTGCACAGCAAATACATATGAATAGAGACATACACAGAGTAACCTACTGTGGTATGATTAAAATTAAGCATTTAATTAGATTTTTAATGAATTAAAGCTTTGCCTACGTTTCAAAGAACTATGGGGAGAAAAAATTTACCAAAATTCCCTTAATTATTCTTTAGTAAAATTTACAGAGGCTCTGTGGGACTTCACAACAAAAACAGCTTGCAGAGCTACTATAAAAAGATATCTATGATGCATCCAATATATCTAGTCAGAGAAGACGACCTGATTTTCTCTACTAGATGGCAGTGATTAATACATGAAGGTCCTCAAAAAAGAATCACACAGTGTGCTTTAAAACTGAAATGATGTACAGATTGAAAATCACATAGAGCCCTGAATTGCAAAATACTAAGAATGCTTAAGTCCTCTTTCTTCTCTAGGAGACTGGGACATTTAGCACCAGTGTCAGCATTCATTCGAAAGATTAACTCAGGTCACAAAAGGATAAGAAAGGGAGATGGAGCATCAGCTTGCGTGAACTTAATTTAAGACAGTTCCTTTGGGACTCTGCCCATGGTGGAGAGGAGTTGATGCTTTGTGTTGAAAGATTTTAGAGATGAAGCAAATGAGGGTAGTGTTTGTGAAGGCAAATGCTGGAGTAACTTTAGGGGCTTGTGCAACTTCGTGTTATGAAGTTGTGACAGAGTTCAGCTATAGGAATCACAGAATTTGAGTGAATGTTCCTTTATAATTTTTTTCATGCAAATGTGATCTGTGAAAAACATGAGTAAGATTCTTGAACCAATAAACCTAGAAAAACTAACCAGATTTACTCTGGCATACTGAAAGTCAGAATCATCAGATAGTTTAAGACAAATAAAATTTTTTAAACAAACAAATAAGCAAACAAACTCATAGTATTACCACAACTGTCTTTCATGTTGCCTTGTGCAAATAAAGGATCGCTTCATTACAGTTATTCTGAGCATGGAATAGCATCTAGCCAGAAATCCATTTTCTCTTGTGGTTTCTGGACAGTGGCAGATATATAAAGGGAAGCTAACTTTTCTAGTATAACCCTTGTTCCACTTTTCCTTTGTTGGTCAGAGTTGTGCTCCTCTATAACTTGGAGACATCCTCTTTGACTTCTGTGTGGCATAGGAATCACCTGCAGGTACAGAAGAAAGCAAACTAGAAGCAACTAATAATCTAAGCTCTGTATCCTTATTGAGAGAGTTCTAAGTGAGCAAGATGCAAGCTATTTTTAAGTTTGAGGTATTTTTATAGCCAAAGTTTTGCTTAACTCTTATTTGAGCATGTGTATCTGGGGGCAGAGTACAGAAGCTCAAGGAGAGCTAGACTACTAAGATTCTTACAGTAAGCAGCTTAGAATTTCAAAGAGAAAGTTTGGAAGAGCTAGGTTTTGTTAATCCTCTCCCACTGTACTACTTCAGACAAATGAGCAGAGAAAAGGACTCATGATTCACCCTTAACCCTTCACAGCTTTTCCTCTGTCCCATGGTTCACTCAAGACTCCTGCTTTGAGGGCAGTTCTCTAATAATCATGGGAACATGCTTTTATTCTTGCTAAGAAAGAGAATGTTGACACAATGGGTGTAATAATTTTTAGCTTAAACCGATGGATACGCATGAAGGAGCAGAATTGGTGGTGTGTTTTTTTTTTAAGGTTAGAAGTAGCTTGATTATTAAGTTCTATCTTCAATTAGTCAGATCTTCCTTTTTCATAGACAGTGTTGCATACTGGATAATAAAGCTTAACATCTTGTTGTTGGTCAGCTAGCCTTTGCAGAAACCTCTTTTTGCAGCTTTGCTGACAGTGGGCAAACCAAATATAATGGAATTCTTTGGATGTTTATAAGTATAGGGCAATGATACCCGACAGCTATATTTAACAAGTATTTAAGAAATGAGTTCTTGGTAATTAAAATGAGAAGGGTTCTAGGATGGAAGACATAGAATAGCAGTACCTTGGAGCAGCAGAAGTATTGGAAGGAACAAATACAATGTTACAAGCTAGATTATGTTGCTTGGTATGTAGGAAAAACTATCTTACACGTGAATAGCTGATTGGGTACCTAATACACATGAGAAAGCTTGGGTTATCCAGATTTTCAAAACAGTGATAATTTTCTCTTCATACAGACTTTCATCCATCACTTAAATGAGTGGAACTGTGTGATTTATTATTTATTCAGACCTGATGTATACATTTACTGTGTTCATGAGATTTTGTTTGGTTGCTGACAGACCTGAAAGAAAGGCTGATGATCCAATGTTTTCCCATGAGCATAATGAATCATTAGAACAGGTTTNCCAGCTAATGGACACAAATTAAAATTAAGCCATAGCAACTCTGGTTCATCAGTTACCTAACTGGATGATTAGAACAGCAAAGTGTTTTTTCCTTTCTCTTAGGAATAAAAATCTAATCTACTGGTATCTGTGTTATTAACAAAAGTGTTGATTTTTTGTCTGGGTTCTTCAAACAAACCCAAAAAAGCCCAAGAAAAATAACTGTCAAAAAAATTGAAAGATATAAAACAGTAAGTAGTTGGGGGGGTTTATCCCAACATTTTAAATTCTTACAAAAATTTATAGGAGTAAAGCAGACTGGTGTTCATTACCTGGAAGGAAGCTCTTCATATAGATAGAGGTCATGAGTGGACTTTATCATTACATCTGCTTTGACAGTGGGTGTAAAAAAGCTCTGTAAACACAGACACATAGAACAGAGCTTTTAGGTGGACTTTTCTGTGTTAAAAGCTCTATTAGAGTGCTGTTCAAGTGTGTTCTTAAGAAGAAAAATTAAATTGCAGAAGAGTCTGCTCTTGTGCTGTGTTTTCTGAAGAAATTTCAGTGGATTATTTTGCAAAACTGAGTAATTTCTAAGGAACAGTTATCACAGTGGGAAAGGCTATAAGTTTTAACTATAAGATTATCATTACAGGCATGATAAATGTATCTGTGATTGGACCGATTGGGATTTCATGGTCTGAGGCATTATGAATTTGTCAGTTCTGTTCAATTGATTTCAGCAAATTTACTCCATAATAGTGTTCATGTTATTTTATTTTTTTTTTTTTGGGGGGGGGGGGATTAAAAAAAGAAAATAAAAAAGAAAGGGTTTTAAATTACATTGTGTACCAACTCCAGGCAATTGGTCCTTGTCCAGAATAATTTTCCTATCTGTTGATATATTCTTGCTGTAATATTCACAATCCATTTGTGGCTAGTCACAGCCCATTAACCATCTGTTCCTTATATTAAGCAGCTTTCTCTTTATAATGTAAGTATTTAATTTTAATAAACTTTATCTGCTAAGCATTTATCTTACAAATAGTAAGGAACTGTTTCAGACATGGTCACTGGGCCATATAAAAAGTAAGAATACTTTTGATGGACTTTGTTGGATATAAAGGAAAAGACAGTATTAGAATAATTTGAAAATCTGAAAGTATTTAAAAGAGAGATTATTGTAAACAACTACTATTTCTTTAGAGTGTCATATGAACAAAAAGTTTTACAAGCTATAATATTTGTCTGATTTCACAACACATGAGTAGAATGTGAGCTTTAGAGTGTAGCTTTAGTTTTGTAGACTGCCCTGTACAGCAAAGGTAAGATCTGCTACCAGCAATATTTATAAAACACTTCAAACAAGATATAAATGTCTAGTGTGTTTTTACAAATCCATTTATCTGTCTTGTTTGTCTAAGATGATTTGGTTAACATAATGAAAAGTATCAACCAACAACCAAAAAATTATGTCTATGAAGTTTAAAAAGCATAGTATGCAAGAGGCAGAAAATAACAGACTTAAGGTTGGTGGAGTGACTTCAGTTTCAAAATGTACATATGGATATTATGATAATCTTTAATTAATTAATCATAATTTATTTCTGACAAGTTCCTGAATGAAACAGAGCTCCCACAGGAATTCACATGTGTGCTAAGTTGTAAAATGATGGAGGAAAACTTGGGCTTGTAATATCTGAATGTTCCAGATGCAGCAAAATTACTAGTTTTCTTTTGTTGTGCACTATGTCTTTTTTCACTAATTTAGTTATGCAGAATAATAATAGAATTCACTTGGGCTATGAACACTGAAGATCCTGCATATATCTAGCAATTTCAATTAACAAAAAGCTGACCCACTCTGGTCAGTTTGTGGAGAGCTCTGTCCTATTCACCTGTTACCTTAAGCCAGTCCCTTTTTCTGTTTTTCTCAATACTGAAGTCTTCATATGCTTACAAATCATCCTGGAAAAAAAACAAACAAACAAACCCCCCCAAAAAACCCATTCATTGTGTTTTGCTTCACTTTTTTTTTTTTTTTTTTTTTTCTTNCTACATACTTTGTTTCTTGGCCCTTCATTTAGTTTCTTGTTTAAAGATATTCTGCTGCAGCTTCCACTGGACTTGGTCTGGTTAGCATAAATCTAAATATTGTCCTCACTCCAGGAAAATATTTAACTTCCTATTTTGAACTCTATGGGAAATAGTAAGGCCATAGAGATAAATTTCTTGTTACTTTCTTATGTATAAAATAATAAAAATTAGACTAATAAGGTCTACTTTAAAGATAACCAATTTAGTTTAGGTAAAACAATGTCTAAAAGGATTGTTGTGGTGACATTGAAGAATTTAGGCTTGTATTCAATTTGACTTTGAAAACTATGACGTTCATATTTCCTAGGAAGTTCTGAACTTGTATTTTGAACATACATTTTTTAAAATTTTCTCTTTATATAGATGAAAAATTTTCCATGGGATGAAATTTTAGAAGCATCCATGTTTAAAAGTAGAAACACAGTGAGCTTGTGGTTTTAAGTATTTGAACACATCTAAGAATATAGTTCCTTGAGTCTTGTTGTACTCCCTTTGTGGCATGGACCTTATCCTTCTGTAATTTCTGAATTTGTGTATCCAGTTTAGCTGAAACTGATCAACTCCTAAAGGTCTGAAAGACTAAGTTCAACCACAGTTAATTAAAATAATGGTCTGGAAGAGCAGCTTCCACAAAGATGCTGCTAAAGGAGCTTACTTCTTATTAAAAATTAAAGTATATGGAAGTTCAGCCTTATTGCCACAGAAGAAGCCAATCTTGATCTGTTTGTGGCTCATGTAACTATTAGATTCATTCAGCTAAATTGTTTATTGTTTGTGGTTAAAGTGGCTTCAGAAAGTCATAGCACAGAAATCAGATGGTACATTTAATGTTTCAGAGTCTTTAGATTAGATTCTAAAATTTCATCTTGTAAATGAAATTTCAGAACAAAATCCTTGAAGTTGAATGAATGAATTTTATGATGAATTTTATTTTTAATTATGAATTTTATTTTTTTTTAACGTCCTATAGGATTCCAGTAGTGAGACATTGGTGTAGTCTGATTTAAAGTCTTAATGGCAGCCAGGGAAATCTAGGTTAATAACTATACTGGAAGAAACCAATAATACACTGGAAAAAGCTCTATACATGTCTAGATTTCAGAATGCATTCTCTCATTCCATTGTTCCTGACTCTGTACTGTGCTTTTTGATTTGTTAGCATTCCATGTCACCCGCTTTGTCTTTCTTCATATATATAGCTTTAGAAATGTGAAGCATTCTTCTTCCCAAATAGCTGCTCTGGTAACTTTCATCTCTTTATATTGGTGACAAGTATTTGGCACCAATTTCTCACTAAAAGAGAAAATACATTGTTAATGAAGTTTTAAGGCTATATAATTAATTTCAGCTTTGTTTTTCTTTGACACTGTACTTAAAAGAAATATCACCTCTTGGCTATGTTTAGGTCAAACCAATACAATAAGAAGCTTTGTGATAAAAACAGAGATAAATATTGCAAACAATTTCAGGCAGAAGAATTAAGTTGTGTAAATTCCTGAGTACTCTCCCAGCTCTCTTTTTATTGTTACTTTGGATTTCATACCAAAAATTCAAAGAGAGGAAAAAAGCTGAAAATTAAAAGAACAGAGAGCACACAGAATCTGGTCTAACTGCTTTCCATCTCTGTAGATATATGTATGCTTATATTTTCCTTGACCAGTGAAGGTGGTTTTAGAAAGTGCTGCATGAGCAGTTTGGAAACATATACCAAATCTGTAATTGAAATACTGTGTATTTGCAATTAAAATTCATTGCTGATACTGAAGCCCACTTCCTATACATATTTTGGTTCAGAAGAAAGATGTTTTACCAGCAAGACATAAAAATATCTTCTAGTACCAGTTAGAAAGAATGTTAGTTCCAGACAAATATAGTCAAGACAAAACAAAGTGTCAAATAATTACCTTCATTATTATTATTTTTTTTTTATTTAAAAGAAAAAAAATGTGTATACAATAGGTCTTGGCATCAAATATTTCAGACACACGGCAAACTGAGTGTGTAGACATGCACTTATCAGCATCAAGACAAGGACTTAAACTTGAATATTCAGTGGAAAAATAGCATGAACCAAATTCAGTTTTACTTGTGTTAATATTAATTTAAACCTTTGACGTCTTCTTGCTTTCAAATTTGCCTATGCGCTTCAGAGCAAACAATCAAAATGTTCTCTCATCCTGAATGGAATTACTATTCATCTTATACGATAATAAGAGCCTTGGCAGGTGTAAATTGGCTTTGCTCCATTGAATTCAGCGAAACCATGTCAGTTTTCCATGGCTGGCAATGTGGCCATTTTAACTTACAGAATAGATTAAGTTCAAAGAGGTCTTCAGTCACAAGGTTAATGAAGAATTAATCTTTCATCCCAATATTGCCCTAACTCCAACCTTGGCTGTCCTTCCTCTGAGGTCTATAGGCAGCATCAATCTCATTATACAAACAGCCATTTTTTATTGTTTTATATAGCTGTTAAAACCAGGTATTTAACAGCTAAAGAGAGAAAGGGTTGGGTGTTTTTTCTTCTTTTATAGAGTGTTTATAAATTAAGTAGAGTTGATTTTTGTTGAAAGCTGCTTAATAGACTTTCCCTGGGAGTTGCTATAGTAACACAGTGCAATAATTGAACTTTAAAGGTGATCTCTCATTTATGTTGAAAGATAACGTATGCAAAGGAGACAGTATAGAAAACCTTTTACTAAATCATTTAAGGTATGTTTAAGAAGGGTCATTAAAAGTGGCAAAATTCCTGGCTTTTTTTTTTTTTTTAAGTTCTTTTTAAACAAAAGTAGCAAGATAAAGGCCTTAAGGCCTTTTAATTTTTTTTTTTTTCTCTCAACTGTTCAAATAAAAGGAACACAAATACTCCTAGACTCCAATAAAGAATTTTAAATTTATGTTTAAGCTGTGAATGCAATCTGAATTTGACTCTCCAGGAATGAAATCTGCTTTGTCAGGAAGTGCTGCCACTCCAAAGGGCTGCACTTACATGAAGAACTTTGTAGTCGTTCACTTGGGTACAACATCATGAAAAAAAGAGCTTTGTTGCACACAGTGACATTCAGAAATAGTTTCACTTCAGCATAGTTGGTATCAGTGGCAAAGCTTGAATGTCAATTGTGTCTCAGGTAGGATGGAAGGGAACTGAAAAAGTATATATTTTCCAGATTTGACTTCTAGGGGTTGAAGAGTGTATTGTCATTAATATCAAAACCAAAAACCAGGTACAAAGTTAATCACAAATTGCACTGTCACCTTTTTTATGCATCTAGGAAAATTTCTTTCATATTAAGCAATTCTTGTGCAACAATTAGTTGATCTGTTTCCATATTCTTCACTATATAGCAGTAGTCAACAATACCAAACTATATTGGAAGAAATGTCCTTTAATTTTACAGTCTTTGTCAGGAACATGTCTTCTCATGATATTTCATGTTCCTGAAATCTATCTGGCTTTAGTCCAGGTTCTGGTTAAAAACATTCCAGTGAACTTAGCAGAAATAACAAAAGGAAAAAAAAAAAAAAAACCAAAAAAAACCAAACCAAAACACACCAAAGCCAAAAAAACCAAATCAAACAAAACAAATAAATTTTGAAATTTTGGCAGAACAATGTTCCCCAGGCTAAAAGGTTAGAATCATAAGTATTTTAGTGTATAATCCAGAGCTAATGGATACAGTAAACAGAATATTAAATGGAGCTTGTTTACTGAAATTTCACTTGCCTGAGATATTGCTGAGATAGAAATTGAAAGTTTGGTTTAATTTAGCTGTAGTTCAGAAGTAACATCGTTTATCTGCCAATATGCTAAAGGACATGACTGTTGGGTACACCTAGTTTAGGAACAGTCAGAGCAGTGGGCTTTTCTATCCTTGCAATCTATATAACTAAAAATAGAAATTTAGAGGTATACCAGGTCACAGCTGGAAGGAGAAGTAGAGCTGAGATACATTAGATGTTACTGAAGTTATGAGAAACATGAAGTATAAGGCATCAGTTTAGGTAATGCTGAATATCTTTTTGCGTTCAAAATTCAGTCACCTACATTCAAGAAATAATTATGATGTTACAACTTGTAAAAATAGGAAATATACAGGTCTTCTAAGACAAAAATCATGAAGTGTTTTACTGTACTGTTTCATAGAATAAGGGTATGGGTGAATTCTGCAAAGAAGGCACAAGAAGTGGAAGGACCAAAAATACATCTGCTGACAGAAGAATAATGGAAAAATAGTATTCTTAGGTCAAATCTTTATCATTGTGTGCAGTTATTTTATATGCTGTCCTATACTTGGTTGGATTTTTAAATTAATACAGGAAGATATGGGACTTTTAATAAGGCTGATGCTACAGTGAAATGATGCACACTGGTTTTCAGCTTCATTTAAGACTCTTAAAACTCATCCTTAATAATATGACAAAATGCTCAGTTTTTGTACAACATGACAAAAAGATAACATGTTTTGCTTTGGAATTGGCTTTGATGGATACTACCACAATATAAAGAATATTTTTCTGTTCCGGAAAAGTCTGCAAATAATTTTCTGATTTTTATTTGCATGTCATAATTTGTAAATAAATCTCATTTAACATTGGGAGCTCCCTGCAAGAGTCTGGCATTTAAAATGTTGCCAGTTCAATTTAAGACTTCTGTGGAATTGTCTCATTTGGTAGAATTTAGGTTCTTGCAGTTTTCTGTCCAAAAGATCAGCCTTAGAAATGTTTATAATTTTAAGGTGTAGTGATAAACAATAAAGGAAAAAGGAATGTTCCATTAGCACTTAAGTCTAGCACTGATCCTGTTCAGTGATCAGTGGAAATTGGGTTTACTCATTCTTATTTAGGTTTGTTCATTCTTAATCCTCTAAAATTCCAAATTAGTTTCTGTTGTTCAGATTCTCTTAATGAGTATCAGATTACTACGTCAAATATGACACCAGATCTATCTGGGTCATAACCAGAAATACAGATGTGTTCTTTGTCTGAAACAGAACCCAAACCATGATGGTGATCCTTGGCATGGACAGAAAGAGAAGCATAAAACTAACACTAACTTCATCTCTGGTAGTGGAACCCTGTTCCTGGTAGGGAATATGTGATACCCTGGGTGCAAAAGGGTAGTGATCTCTTCCCCTAGCAAGAGTAATGGCTCCCACTCCCTTTCAGCAGGGCTTTTAATAGTCCAGCTGACACTGAAATTTGGGCCCCTGACAAACACTCTAAAACTAGTATGTTTGGCAAATCCTTTAATCTGAAGGTGTCTATCAATAAACCTTAATTTTGAAACATGGAGCATATTAAATTTCAGTGTGGTTCAATTTTATTTTTTTTTTCGTTTGTCCATTTCTGATCAGTTTAGCTTCTGTTAAGTTAAATCAATTGACAATCAAATCTGCTTAGTAAGAATTTATTTGCTAGGGGTATTTAGGTGCCTGTCTTCTATTTAGAATTTGGTTACTGTTGATCTTCAGTGAGATTTGGTGTGGCGGTACACTCTCCCTGTTCTTTCCTCCTTCCTCTACCTTGAGCTTAGGCCTTGGCCATCAGAACATCAGATGCGATAAATTGTACCCAGACTTTAGGGATGACTGGTAACATAGCCAAAACACCACCTGGACTGGGGACCTAGATACTTTGTTCCCATGTGAATATGACTACAGATCAATTATCTTACTGTATAAATAGCGGACAGCCCAAGAGCCCTTTGAGCTCTCCTGTATGGCAGTGGGCTGCACACCAAGATCTCCCCTTTTGTGAGGACACTCGCCTAAGGTTACTCCTCGAGGTTGAGAGATCCCTTGCCACAACAGATCCTCGGTAAGTGACTAATAGCATGCTAAAACTTTGAAATCTTAGCTAAATAATATAAAGGATTGATTGAGCACATATATATAATCCTTTAGACATAAACCGTTGACCAAGTCTGGGACTAGGATTGGATCCAGCCGCACCCAGACTCCTCTCTGAGAAGGAGTTTAGAAAGCAAGGGGGTCCTTTCTGAACATCATGACTCAACAGGAGGGTCTCCCTGACAGTTTGACTGACCCTGCCCTCTGTGCACTAAATACACAAGTGTACCTTGGTATCGACCCTCGTAAAATACTGTTGCATTTATTACTAATTTGTTAAATCTGTTTCACCTTAATAGTTTATTACTTCTCTCTTACGAGTGAAGTCAATCACTCCGCCTGTGACATTTGGGCACCAAAATTAGACTTAATTCCTTCCAAGAATCTGGTATAGTGCATGGCAGATTACTTCGGCAGCTAACAAGATTCTACAGGTGCCAGGGCTGTGTCAGTGAAGTCTATGATATATATAGTAATTGGAATGCAATGATAGATCAGTGCAGTTATTTTGAACACCCAGATATGAGACACACCAACACTTATTGCCCAGGGAGGTGGTTGAGACCTCTTCCCTGGAGATATTCAAGGTGAAGCTCAACGAGGCCCTGGGCAACTTGGTCTAGTTGCGGGTGTCCCTGTGACTGTGGGGACGTTGGACTAGATGACCTTTTGGATGTCCCTTCTGGCCTGGATGATTCTATGATTCTATGATTATTGGTTGGCTGCTCTGACTACATCATAGTTCTTCTGTATAGGCACCAACAGAAATGATGTAGCCAGATGTTTTGAAACATGCATAAGAACAAAAAAAAAAATGAAGTGGGGTGTGTGTGTGGTTTGGTTTTGTTTGGGATTTTTTATGTACCTTTGTCTTAACATATGCACAACAACAGGTTGATTAGAGCACTGGAAAACTCACGTTGCTCAAGAAGGAAAAAAGTTCTGCACCTCAGGCAGAATAACCCCATGCACGTGTACAGGCTGGAAGCAACTGGTGAGTTAGCAGCTCTGCTGAAAAGTACTTGAGATCAAACTGAATATGAGTGAACAGTGTACCTACATCACGAAGAAAGCAGACTGCATACTGAGCTATGTTATTGTGGCTAGCAGATTAAAAGAAGTTATTAACTCTTTTCATTCAGTTTTACTGAGGCTGCATATGCAATACTTCCAATGCCTTTTAATCTCCCAGTTCAAGACAGCTAGTGAGACACTGGAGAGGATCTGGTGGTGGGATATCAAGTTAACCAGAACCAAGAGAACATGGGTAAGAGGCTGAGAAGGTTGGAGTTATTTAAGCTGATGTAGGTTTGAACTTGAAGGGGAGTTACAAGGTCACAGAGACAAACCTTTCTCAGTAGTAGCAGGAGATGTGATGGGATGGTGTCAATGAGTTACAGCTTGGAATTAGATATTAGACAAAAACTTACTTACTAGCCAGAATGAGGGCAGGGAAGATGGATGGACAGATGGGTGGGTAGATACATATATATACCATTGGATCTGTTTACTCAGAGATATCATGGCGCTTCCTTCTGAGAGATTTTCAAGACTTCAATACATAAAGCCATGGCTGATCTGACCTAGTCCTGTGGATAGTTCCTCTTGAAGCAGAAATCAAACAAGGTGACTTCCAGACATCCTTTTCAAACAAGTCTTTTATGACTAAATGAATTGCTTAAAGTTCTCTCCCCAACTCTATACAACATCTGAAAGGACAGAAATATTATTACAGAGAAGCTGTCAGGAAGGTAAAAATGGGTGAGGAAAGAGTAGCCTCTCCTTATGTCTTCCCTCCACTTAAGCAATACTACCCAGAAGGGTGCATTATTTTAGCCACATAAGAACAAATGTGTATATAATTAACTATCTTTACTCTATATATTTTGAACTAATTGCTGATTGGCTGTCAAGTGGTTGTCATGCTGTCAAGGCAAAACACACAAGGACTGAGTTCTGTCTGCCATTCACCCTGAGATGACAGTCAGTTCGTGTACACGTGAGACGTGACCTAGCAGAACTTATATCCTGTAAAATTGTACCCTCTTTCAATTTATTTTTTTTTTTTTTTAAACTAGCTAATGGCTTTAAAACATATGTGAAAGATAGGGACTACATGTTTGTCTATTGCTTATTCCAGAAATTTTCCTACTGTAAGACAAGAGGCTTCATTTTACAGTAATTTTGCTTTTGAATGTTGAACTCCCTGTTTAGAGTTAAAAGGATGTGAAAGAAAATGTTTACTTCTTATACACAGTCAGTTGCAACAGAATGAAAATACAAGTTTTCCTAATGTTTACAATTCAGCTTTTCTCTGAAGGCTGAAGCTAAATGTGTGATCAAAAGCTTTCAGAGATTCCACAACTGATATTTCTAATAGTACAATTAGTTTAAAATGCTTTTAACTTTTATCAGGTTATATGTTTAGTGTCTGGTTACAAAAAAGGAAAATATTTAGTGAGGATCAGATACCAATGACATTGGGAGGAATGCTTGTACCCTACTCCCAGGGTTTATGGGAGAGCAATCAGTCCCAGGCCTCAGTGTGACCCACCAAGAGGATTCCATCAAACATATTCCTTTCCCAGCATGCCTTGCACACAGCAGAGATTTACTGCCTATGGGGTTATAGGAGTCTGTATGGGATATAAAGGAATTTCAGGATTGTGTAAAACGTACTATGAGATATTTTGATGGTAGTGTGTGAAACTGATTATGGAATTCTTAGGAGGAAAAACACAGGCAGGGAAAGGGACAGCTCAAAGTGGATTGAGGAGGAACAAGCACAGGAAAATAGATGGAAAAGAAAATGTAGGAGCCAGTTGGTTGTGTGCAGATGACTGGCCAGCACATTTATCCAGCTATGCCCTGTGATTGATGACTGAAGTGTGTCCTGTTTTACTAAACTCTGTTCTTCTGGGAGTGCGCTCCAGGTGTGTGCAACACTAGCAAGATAATGAAGAGAACATAAATGTGAGAGTTAGCTCCTGCAGGAACCATAAATCCAAGACAGCTTCCAGAGAGGCCAGGGAATCTGAAGGCCAGCTACTGGGAAGATCATAGGCCTGGACAACCTACTGGAGATAAGTGTTGGAGGAGGGGTATATATATGTATATGTGTGTGTAATGAGATCTGAGTACCAACAACTGTAGTGGGGCTGCAAACCTCAGACACTTGTAAGGCCAGGTGCCAGCAGCTAGGGAGACTAGAGGTATCTGGGGCAAGTTGCTGGATATACTTGGATGTCTGCACACTGCTGGTGGAGTGATTCATATTATTTGTTCGTTTTTGTATATATATTTCACTAGCTGACTTCAATACTGAACAGACAGGTAGAAGGAACAGGACTGGCTCATCTGTGCTGCTCGTATTTGTGAGAACACTGCATTTTTCTGTGAGTTCTCAAAAAGTAGTGCTTTCTGCCTGTTACCTGTATGCCCAGCTGTGTATGCCTGTATTTCCACTTATGTATAGTATGTGATGTGTATGATGGCGTGTATTTTCTCTCAGCCTCCTTACTGGCTGAACCTGTGGACATATAAGTACAACCTGTGAGGACTACAGATGGAGAATAATTAAAAATATATTAGACTTCCCCAAATGTATGTCTACTTGACACACTTGTATCTATATAAAAGACCCCAAAAGCTAACATTACAGTTCTTCCTATGCTTCTCCCAGTTCATTCTCTCTACTATCTGTCAATGATGCTGGGAACTGATTCTATTTGCTGGTGCAGACTTCAACAAATTAATCATTTCTTTGTGAATCAATTTCAGACTGAAGCTTTTGCTTGGGATTAGTTTACTTAGAGTGTTTACTGTTAGAAGTTCATAATTGTTTGCACCTCCTCCGACAGCATCTGTGTTAACTAAGCAGTTTTGTTCCTATCGGTTAAGAATAAGCTAAGAAAAGAGGCAAACAGTTCTTGGCTTCAACATCTTTGGCTCATGAATTCCCTTCCTTTCTCCATCCAACTCACTTCACAGGTTTTTTCTCCTAATTTTTCACCTTGTGATATGTAATGGAAAGCCTGAGCTATGGGGTTAATTCTGTTTGTTGGTTTGGGTTTTTTTGCCAGTGCACACTGCTGGCTCATGTTGAGCTTCTCACCCATGAGCACTCCCAAATCCTTCTCCTCAGGGCTGCTCTCCAGCCATTCTCTGCCTAACCTGTATTTGTGCCTGGGACAAATACATCCCATTTTGCAAATTGCATCCCAATTGCAGGACCTTGCACTTGGCTTGGTTGAACTTCATGTCATTTGTGCTAGCCCAATTCTCAAGCCTGTCCAGGTCCCTCTGGATGACATCCCTTCCCTCCAGCATGTCGACTGCACCACCAAGCTTGGTGTCATCAACAAACTTGCTGAGGGTGCATTCCATCTCACTGTCCATGTCTCCGACAAAGATGTTAAATAGCACACGTCCCAGTACTGGCCCTTGTGGGACACGACTCATCACCAGCTACCACTTGGACATTTAGCCATTGACCACAACCCTTTGAGTGAAGCCATCCAGCCAGTTCCTTATCCACCTTATCCATAATGCTTAATGTTGACTCAATGGCTCTATCTTCTTACTGTCTGCCTAAGGTAGAATCCTATCCTTCAATACCTCCATTCTGTCATAAGTCTTTATCACAATGACTTGTCATAAAATGTTACCATGAAATTAATATGGAAAATTTTGCCCTGTATACTTGACTTACAAAACCCCAACACAATTCTTCCAGTTATATTACTTAAATTTTACAATGTGTGCTGATGTTTTGTTAAACAGTGCTGTAATAAAAAGAACAAGTGTTTAAAAACTGAATATTTTGCACAGGTGACTTTAAAATTGATGTTATTTATTGAAAGTATTTTTTAAAATTGTTACTTAAGTTTCAAGTCTAATACATGAGTGCACTTGGTTTCTTCTCTAATTATGCAATTCATGAGGAATATCAGCAGTATTGTGATGGTAGCTAATTTATCTGAAGTCAACTGTGTAAGTGTTTATCTCAAATATTAGACATGAATATGATTTTGCTAATTAATGAATTGTTTCTTATCCTGTTTCAGTTAATAGGAAGCTTATATTGAATTTCCTTGGATCATAAGCAAACCTAAAATGTTTTTGTACTTCTTAGAAAAATTCTGATTCAGGTTTTGGCACCATGCAATGCTTTTTCTTTGCTTGTGCTGTTGTTTGCCAGAGGCAATAGCTATGCACCTTCATTTCTTCAATCAAGGCAGCAAACTCAACTTTTTTGGTTATGTATGTCTTCTCGAAGGAATTGTCTTGCATCTCTCTGCAACATCTGATTGCCTACACAATCAATTAAACAGAACTTATAAGGCAGTCTTATAGCAAATGAGAGGATTTCAAGCATTATAAGGGAAAAACAGAGGAAAATGCATGAAGTCATCTGCTACAGATTTGGAATTTACTATAAGTGTTTCATTATATTTTTAATTTTGTGCATTATTTTTCAATTAGAAATTTCTTAACTGCCTGTAAGATCACTCTTTCCTAATGCAGTTATACCACATATATGACATGTATCGCCCTATTCTTCTCATGGAGAAACAGAAAATTTCATTGAATTTTCATACAATATGAGATTCATAATTTTGATTCTTATTTCTTAGTAGGACTTGCTGAAAACACTAGTTTTCAATAGATTTTATCTTTAACGTGAAAGATAAATGCTGGAGGGAAATGAGCAGTGAAGTATTCCAAAATCTGTGAAAGAAAAAGAAGGTGTTCTACTGATTCAGAGCAATGATGTAAGCTTAGTAATTTACTCATCATTCAGAGCTAGTAGGCAAGGGTGTGGTATGCAGTTCCCTTTTGCCTCTGGAGCATGTCATAGAGTAATCAAAAAACCTTCCCACTAATTTGCTTATTGAATTTCATGTTTCTGCAGTATGTAAGGTTTTTGTCACAATGACATCTGAAGCAAAAAAGAAGTCTAAATGTTCTTTTGGTCAGCTCATCTAGTGAGTAAAAATAGTTATGTGGTTTGAGAAGTAAGCTCCTCCAACTAAACTCAGTGTTTTGAAATGAGCTGCTGTGAATTCAGCTTGTATTGTGGGTTACCTTTTGACAAGCATAGAACTGCATGCTTTCAAAAGGGGCTGTGGGTGCGCAGATGCTTATCTCTCACCGAGGAATAATAGGACTTGTAACTGTGAGTCATGCTGCTGCCTTATAAAAAGCTTTCATAAGCAGTAGAAATACCTGTATTATCTGACTGCCTTGCAGATACTGTGACGTAGAAACCACAGTTTCAGGGTGAAGAGCAGAAACAGGGTATGACCTGGTCAGATCTGTTATGGTGCCTTGTCACTGGCTTATTCCATTACCATGCTAAGAGTACGTTACTGTCCTATTATCCTTTTGATTTTGTTGGCTTCTGTTCCCTTAAGAGTCTGGTAAAAGCTTCTAGAAGGTAGTGGGAACATACTTTTTCTCTTTGGAAGCTACTGAGCTTGCTCAAGTTGGAAAAGACTTAAGAAATTAGAGGATAAGGCTAGAAGAGAATTTCAGCTTGCAGTAGGAAGCCCGCACCTCTTGCATATTGAGAAACTGCTGCAAGCTGGGAACTGAGAGCCAGAAACTTTGGAGATGACAGGAGCTATCCCAAGTGGCTGCAACTCAGGAAAAAGATCCTTGAGTTGGCTGGAACAAAGAAAGAAAGAAAGGTCTCTTGGCCAAGGCAGCATCATGGAGTGCTTATCATGATGCTCCTCTGTTTCCCCATATTGCTTAGAATTTCCTCTATTTAATTTTTTTTTTTTTTTTTATTCAAATAAACTTTGTAGCTTTCCTGTTTTAGAAATCTTGTGGTCTTTTGGGGGAGATCCACTCAGTCATCAGTAAACATGTCACAGCCTCGGAGTCAATGATGCTCGCATGATGCCTGGAATTAGAGTTTGAGTGAAGAAGGTGAATAAGAAGGAAACCTACTAGCAGGGGAAGAAGTCTTACCTGCCCTATGGCACATTACATGCACATTACCTGCTGCTCTGCTGCCGTATGTGATGTCAGGGGAGCTGGAAGAGGAAAGCCATTGAGATTAACCCATATGAAGGGTTAAAACATTCTTAAATGTCTCAATAAACCAGCATCTTAAACATATACATAGAGAGCAATATTGGAGAGGGATGGTCTTCTCTATCAGTGGTGGAAGGAGAATACAGTAGGAGAGCTTTTTCAACTAATTGTTGCATTTTGATCTCTGGTACTTTTTGTCCTCATACTGATGTTGCACTTCCTTTCTTTGAAAGGTATGTTATAATTTCCAAATACGCTTTGTAGTGCAGATTTGATTTTTCACAGTTCATATTACAGGATTAATTAATTGTTGGTTAGTGCTATGTACTTTACATATGAGGCTTCTCAAGGAAATTTCCCTAGGTTGTTCTATTCAATCATCTAGTTTACAGTAAGAAAATTAGTTTCCATCAAAAAGGATAGATAAGTCATACAAATATTTGTTCCATCTCTTCTGTCTTTTTTTAGTACATGAAAGGAGTGCACATGTTTTCATTTATTCAGGATTTATTCATTTACTTGTGACCTTCCTGCATATTTGTCTGGCATTTTAGATTCTGGTTGTCATCACCAATGGTGAAGTCCTACACCTCCATGGTCCTTCTCAGTAAGCCTTATTTTTAAATTCTTTTCCAATTGCTGTCAAAAATGCTGTGTTATCTTAAGCCTTATGCATTAATGTGCACAAACTGAAAGACAGTTCAACTTTATGTTTGTACTAAAACTTAGGGCATTTAAACAGCAGCTGCAGTTATGGTGGGGAGCTATTGAGCAAACACATTTAGAATACGAATTCAGTTATTTTCTTTTCTAAGTATGTAAATCCACATATTGTAAATGTATATTGTGGGATTTGCCTTTTTAATTTGACCTATAGCAGTGGTTTTCTTCTTACTTCTCTTTACATGTAAGATTTTGATAATAAATAATTACCTGACAGTTGGATATTTGTGGTTGTTGAAAAATGTTCATTCTGTACATCTGGTATGTGACAAGCTTCAATAAAAAACTTTCAAATCCCATGCATTCTGTTTCGAAAGAGTTGCACCCCTAAGATCTAAGGCACAAATCATTGAAGTTAATTAGGCCTCTAACTGCTCTGGTTTTCTAATAGAGTTAAGGGTTTAAATTACTTTCAAATCTGCTCCAAACTATGACAAATTTCAGTCCCAAATGTAAAAGACTTGCTGTAACAGAGAAATTTGGTTGCAGAGAGTATTAGCAACTGACTGAGAACAGACTGAGAACAGCTATGTTATGCTAAGCGGCTTTCAAACCCTGAAAGCAAAGAAAATTAAGTTAGGTACAGAGTTTGTTATGAAATAGAGAGAGATGAGAAAAAGGACAAGATGATTATCAGGGAAAATTTGTAATGCTAAGAGATCGGGTATGTTGTGAATATAATGAAAGCCCTTTGATTTGTATCTTAAGTGCTTCATTATAGTTAGAAAAACTATGGGAACCTATCCTGTGTCTACAAAAAACTTTGACCAGACTAGCTAATAAGCTCGTTCCCTAACCAGTTTATGTGATTTGATAACATAGATGAAAGAAATAAATTTGAACTTCATGTTATGCAAAATTAGACTAGCCACTAAACCAAATTAAAAAAAAAAAAAGAAAAAAAA
>VZRU01019357.1:105547-120608 GCA_013398155.1 Pedionomus torquatus
CCCCAAAACCAAATAAAAAAAAAAAAAAAAAAAAAAAGTCTTATTTTAGGGTGATCATTAGTCTAATGTACTTATTTTTATTGTGGTGTACAGACCTTGATTTCCCATGTAATAATCTGGGATGCCCTGTAGCTGATTTACAAGCCTGAGAGTAATTGTAAGTTAAGTGATACATTAGAACAGAAAGAAAGATCTTTCTTCTCTGGCAGGCTTACATTATTGCAATTTAGATAGTTTTTATCCTTTACCTAAGCACACTGTGCTCCCTATAGCACAATACCAAGATAAACTGATGCTATTGCCAGGTTACCACCACCAGTTTACCTGGTGATAGGTTAATCTCTAATGTTGCTACCCTGAGAGGCTAAGGGGCACTCATGCATTGTACATCTCATTACTACATCTTGACCTGTAGTTTCCATGTATCTGGCATTGTATTTTTTTAAGTTTTTTTATTCTAAACAGCTACGAGTTTTTGTCAATTTGTAGAAACACAGTATACAGTGATTTTGATTTAAATGTAGCTTAACAATGTTGTGATCACAAGTTGGTGTAATGTAACTGTTGTTTGTTGTGATTCTTGCATTGACACTATTCCAGTTGCGTCTCAAGTATGAATGTATTAGGAGCGAAATAAATTCTTCTCACCCATTACTATCTTCTGTGGGCTTCTAAAGTCTACAAGTAAACCATCATCCATCTTTAGTTTATTGAAAATAAAACTCAGAATCTGGGTAAGAGGTTGAGGTGCCATCCCTGGAGGTATTTAAAAGACGGGTTGACATAGTGCTTAGTGACATGGTTTAGTGATGGTTTATTATCAGAGTTAGGTTAATTGTTTGATTAGATAATCTTAAAGGTCCCTTCCAACCTAGACAATTCTGTGATTCTATAATCAGTCTTGAGGTAATGGAAAGTACCTGTGGAGGTGTTATCTTGTAACTTCAACAGGAAGCACAAATCTTTTGCGGAGTGTATTGGCAATAACAATTGGGGAAGTCTTGGAATGATTGTAGCTGTAAAGGCAGTCTTACAGAAAGAAGGCAGATGCTCCTTATATGCCTGGTGTTAGGTATCTACTTGTTTTATACAACTACATGAGGATTCTGTATCTAAGATACTGTTTTTTTCAAGTACTGTTGTATTTTGCAGTCATTTCTTATAGGTAACACCAACTTATTTTTTTATCTTCATGCTTGAAACTCCCAAGAAAATTTTTATACAGTGACAATCCACAGATGTAGTTTCTCCATAAATGCTGCAGTTAATGTGGAGATAACAATGTGTAGAAAAAAGGAAAAGCAAGGAAGTGCCGGGAGTAGCCTGCATCATTTTGGCAAACAGTAGGGTTCCAGGAAGAATTTAGCCTCTTGGTGCTCGGGCATCTTGATCCTCATCAAGATGCCTGAGCAACAAGATACTTTATTAGCAAAGGCAATGCTGCCCATGGGGTGCAGGTGGAGGGATTCTCGTTTGATTTTAATTTTTCATATTCATGGAAACTCTGCTGCTTCCTTCAGAAACCTTAAAGGAAAAGTGGAAAATGCAGTTTTCAAATTAAAATATTTGTAATGCTACAGTAACATTTTGAGATAATTTCAAAGGTTAAACTTTCTGCTGCTTGTATGTATTACATTTACTGTGACACTTGCCCTTAATATTCCATTTAATTCTTCAAGAACTTGAAACTTCTTATCTAGCTGAAATATTCCTTAAAGTAACCATTAAGCATGCCTGTTCTTAAAGTGCGTATCTTCATGTTCCAGTTTCTTCTCAACCTTTAAAGAAATACATTTTTATGCAAATTGAAGAAAACTGCTCAAGGTAGAAGTTCAAGAGTATCTAATGTGTTTAAATATTGATGTCGTTTCTATTGCAATTTTTAAAATGTGCCTTTCCAGAGCTTTGAGGTACATGCACAAATCAATTTAAAAACACGCATAAAATCCTATGTGAAAGCGTGGAAAGGAAATCTTCAGGAAAGCTATCCGTCTAAGGAAGACTAATTCTCACTAACTACAACCCTGTCAGTCTGAGATCAGTGCCTGGGAAAGTCATGGAACAGATCATACCGAGTGCCGAGTGCCATTATGAAGTTCATGAGTGAAATCCAGGGAAGTGGTTGAGGCATCATCCTTGGAGGTATATAAGACAGGTCGACCTGACATGCTCAATGACATGATTTAGTAATGTGGTGGTGTTTTTAGATCAGGGTTAGGCTGATGGTTGGACCAGATGATCTCAAAGGTCCCTTCCAACCTAGACAATTCTATGATTCTATGATTCTAATTGAGAAAGGTATGGTACAATAAAAAATAAATACCTCCATTTGTATTTTCTGTTCATAAACTTAAGATTGAAAATGGAAGGTCCTAATTACATTTGGCACAAGTAGTAGAACTGTAAAGAAATTCACTGCTAAATCTTCGTAGCCTTTTTGATAATGTATTTTCATTCTTCCGGTATGATGCTGTATAATTAAATTGCTTTTTAGGCCAACAAAATATTTTACTTAAGGAGTATTTTAAGTTGAAGAGAATTCAGTGAGCATAGTACACCAGAAAAGGATATAAACTTAACTCATTATCTCAGTTCAAAGTGGAAGAATAGCTGTAAAACTGCAGCTGTAATGGTAATGTGGAACTAGTCCAAATATCCATGCTGTCTCACACAAGTCTTACAGGGTTCAGAAGATAACTGGCATTTAGGGTTTCAACTTAATCCTTGCTCTGAAAATACTGTCTTCATCCAGAATTAAATGTTGAAAAAGCTAGGTAATGGTTATGGATTTAAGTTCCAAACTGTGACCTTTGTTGTTCTGGATCACATATTCTGTTAAAATACATAGGATAGCCAAGCATTATGCATCTTCTTGCTCACTCCCCCCTCCCTGGCACCAGTGGGATGGAGAAGAAAAATCAGGGAAAAAAAGTAAAAATTGTGAGTTGTGATAAAAACAGTTTAATGGGACAACAAAGGAAGAAGAATAAGGATAAAAGAATACATAAAACAAGTGATGCACCATGCAGTTTCTCATCTCCTGCTTACCAATGCCAAACCCATTCCAAATTGACCATTGCCATTACTTGTCCCCCAGCCAACCCCCACTTATATACTGAGCATGGTGTCTATGATATGGAATATTCCTTTGGCCAGCTAGTCTTGTCTGTGCTCCTTCTCAGCTCCTATGGGAAGCTTAGAAATGTCCTTGACTTAATGTAAGGATTACTTGACTAAAACTAAAACAATATGCATTATCAACATTATTCTCATACTAAATCCAAAGTACAGCAGCTACTAGGAAGAAAATTAACTCTATCTCAGCTGAAACCATGACAGATTATTTTGTAAAACTTAAAGTTATGGATATGTCAGTGCAATTACTCATTTAAAAAAAAAAAAAAAGTAAAAATATTTGATAAAGCTAGTGCTTTATTACTATGATTTTAACACTGTTAGTTTGATAAGCTTTATTATCCCTTGATGTTAGATGATATTCTGAAATACTTTGAAGTTCAATGTTTGGCTGCTGGTGAGTATCAGAAGAATATCTGTGAATGTATTTCTTCTGTGATACATATTTTTAGAGTCCAGAGACACTGTTCTGACTAAGTTTGATGATTGGCATATATATGTCAATTATGTTAAGCACAGTGATGTGATTTTTCCTTATCACGGAATAACATCCCCATAGATCTCCCATTATGTGCCTCAAATGAGACAATCAGTGCACCTTATGTGAGGTTCCAGGTTTGCCACAGCGTAATTTGCAGATTTGGGAAGTACATCTTGATTAACCTATCTCTAGGATGAGGTTCACTTTTTAATCCTCTAAGGCTGTGTCTATGCTAGTAGATTAATCAGAGTCAATGAGAATTTCTAGACACTGGAATGTGATTGTCTATCCCATTAAACTATTTCTATGTTCCCTAAGTGTAAATTAGTCAATCCCAAACAGTTTCTTGGCACATCTCAGGGCTTACATCACTCCAAGGGCCACCCCAATGCTCAGCTTGCCTGCAGCAATCCCTGTGGTGGAGACTGAAAGAATTTACTATCACAGATCCAAGTTATTTCATGCTACTTGTACTTAGGGAAAGTTCCTGGGCACATTCAATTTACTAGCGTAGAATGGATGTAGCCCTGACAGTTTTCCTAATGCATGAAATTTAAAGTGAAGTAAGACCTCATTCTGTGCAAATGTTATCTTTTCTAGAAAACACACGGTCTAAATGATAGTCTTTTCTATCTTTTCCACTAGTTAAATAGGACTAAAACTCTTGTATATTCCTACTGTTAAAATAAAAATGGCCCCTTTTAAACAAACCACCCACAGAGTGCAATGACAATAGTAACAGAGAATAAACAGATCCCAAACAACATCAGATCCAAACTCTACCACTCCTATGATGTAATGAAGTATAACTAGTAAAATCAATTTGATGTTAATTGACAAAAAACATGCTAATTGAATAACATGAAATAATATGATTTGGATTGGAAGAAAATGAAAGACAATAGATCGTTATGCTTTTTACTCACAGTACATATAGAGCTGATAAGAAAGTCAAAGCTTCCTTCAAAACATCCTGATCTTGTGAAAAGTGCATTTGGTACAAAAAAAGTAACAAATACTTGTTCAAATTAAATTCATAGTTCAAAATCTATCCCTCTTCAGAGCCTTTCTTCAGATAGGAAATTGTCAGAAAGTTATTACAGTGGGATTAAGCTGCCTTTTTTTTTTTTTTTAATAAATTGTGAATGAAAGTATGTATGTGTTTATAATAATCTAAAAGAATGTATTTTGAATATCTTTTTTTTTTTCCTTTTCAGACCAAAAATGTAACTATTACCATGCAACGATATGAACAGACACCTAATTGCAGATGGGTTAAAAAAATATATTTAATTCTTTAAAGATAAACTTTGTTAGGTTCAGGAATACATAAACGCTTTATATCTACATACATGTATAAATAATTGGATGCCAGTAGATGGTGCTCACTGTGTAGTATAGTCTCTGGGGTTACTAAGACCAATAAAATTTGCTGTTGTGCAATGAAACTGACGTCTGTGCAACTCTTTACAGCTAGCCTGAACAGATGGTAGGAATGTTCTGTCTAATTTAGTGTGAAGTACTAGTTTGAATACAGATAGAAGAAGAGTTTTGAGGGAGTCTTTTCACTTGCAAGAGAAATTGCTACCACTTTTGTGTGTGACAGCTTGAAGTAAACTCAGTGGCACAAGTGAAGGTATATTGGGAAGGATTCAATGGAGAAAAGATATGAAGGAATGCTCTTGAAATAATAAATAATAAGTCAAAAAGAAGAAAATAAAAAATACCTACAGTGAGTTGAAGGGAGAACAGAAAGTGATAGTCAGGGGGTTACGAAATTGAAGGAAATACTGCTGGAGATGAGAAAATAACAATTGGAATAGATTAAATAAAGTTGAATATGGAGAAGGTACACAGAGAGCAGAAGATACTTAAGATAATTATCAGAAAAATATGAAAAAGTTAGACCCTGCTAAGAGAGAATAATAAGTGCAGGGAAAATAGTGTGGGAAAAAACAACATGCAATGACATGATTGTGCATTACTAAGAAATAAATATTATTGACCTTTTGGTGTCATGTGCCAATATTATGTTGGTGTAAGGTTTGATCAAGAAAAGTGAAGTTTTTATGCCTAGCAGTTCTTTAATTCAACACACAGACTTACGGTCCCACTTAAAAATTTGAGCATATTAAATTTCTTTGGTTATGCTAGTTAGGATATTTTATAGTATGTCTATCTAGAGCATTGCCTTGTACCTGTCTCCTGGTGGGTTGTTACATATTTAGAGGCATATTGTAAACGGTGCAGTTGTCTCTGTGTAGTAATTTGCTATGCTGTTGCCTTTAGCTGTGATGTAGGCTCCAGGGACCCTGCCTAGTGTGGAACAGAACCGCTCTGGTGGCTGGATTGTGCCTCGACACATTCTCGGATTGATATTGCCTGCCTGGTGGGAAGGTTAATAGGTCTAGTACCTGACAGATGGAGGCCACTACCAGTTTGCTCAGCAGGTTTCATTGCATGCACATCTAGTTTTTCTCCATCACAGGCGTAGGCAGAAGGGTAGCCATGGGTCCAGAGGACTTCGGCACAGGAAGCTCTTACTAAAAAGAGAGGAAATAGGTAAGGCCTTCTTGCACTCTTCCCGCAGTTCACCAATAGATGGTGGCAGAGATCCTTCCCTAGAACACCCACAGCCAAACTGTGTGGTCTCTGCTTCTCAGTCCTGTGGGTCTGAGGTCATAACATAAGGGCAACAAAATATCTTTGCATGGTGGAACAAGAGATGAGAGGAAGATGGAATCCTGAAGAGCCACATTAGGAGGTCTGAGAATGTCAAAGCTATCTTTTAGAGCTGTGTACATTGGTGCAACTCCACAATCAATTTGGAGAGGTAAACCTACAGCGTTTCTATTTAAGACATTGTTTGTATACCTAAAATCTTAAATTTTACCCTGTTTACAACAATAATGGTTAGAAGTTAAAGAAAAAATAATTATTTATTTCACAACTCTTAAGTGTAGTTTTATTTTAATAACTGCTTCAATCTATGTCCTGCTTTATATGAAATTACGTTTGCCACCTATAAAAAGAAATATAACCAACGTATGAAGCAAATCAAACTGTGAAATATCATTAATATTACTTATTAAAAATTTAGTTTTTAGAATAACTTTAAACCTACTTTATCTACCAACCCAGTATTTGTCTTTGCTTTTTGTGTATAACTTTTAAAAATTGTTAGCATTCAAATTTAGCTAGTACAACTGATTACATATAAATTTATAATGCAAAACAACCCAATACATAATTCAGTCTGTTTAAGGTACATAATGGTATTTGGTTTTATCATCCCTGGGGACCTTAGTTGCAGAAACAGAGCAATCCTGCTCTGAACATAAAACAGTGTTTCAAAGGCAGGATCTATGATTTGTCAACTTGGATCAGTTTCTACATCTTGCTAAAAATTTTCTTATTACATTATGAATTAAATTTCAAAGATTGTGCAAAACTAGTAAGTCATCTAAATAAATAACAAAATGTAAGAAAATTTACAATCTAGTGCATTTAGAGGTTTCACACAGTTATTCTGTATAGATATGAGTTAGCATGCATGTATCACACTAGATAAAATAATGGCATTTAATTGCTTAAAAAGCACTGAAGCTGTCTGACAGTCTGTTCTAGACCAAGTTATTTTTTGAGAACCTGTAACTAGCAGCCTCACCACTCTTTAACTCCGCCTAGGCAGCTGTTACAGAACAGACTCGGGTGTGGTCCCACACTGCAGACATTTAGGTGGGTGTATGCTGAGAGCTGCCAGTACCTGGGCTGGAGAGTGTGACTCCTAGTCCAGCTGTAATTTAGCTAATTTTTCCCCAAGTGTGCCCCTCTTTAAGGATGCAAGTACTCCCTTTGAAATCAATGGGACTATTCACACACACTTAGTCAGGCATGTACTTTAAGCAGATTGCTGAACTGGGACCATTGTGCACCACCTAAATGACTATACGCTCTTCAGGACAATGGAAAATCAGTCTCTCAGTTATTTTAAAAATGACTCAGAAAATTATTACATTTGCCTTCAACTGTCTTCTGGTGAAAATGAACAGTTCAAACAAAATATGGAGAATCACTACTCATGGCATTGGAAAAACAAATATAAAAAAAAAGTTTTCTTATGTTGTTTTGACAATATTACACTTGATTTGTGATGCTGTACTGATGAAATTAAGGAAGTGAATCGTTATTCTAACATCTAACTTGTTTGGAGTACAATATAGAGACTGATTTTCTGCTTATGAAGTGGTCGAAAGAAAAATAAGTGGTGATTATTCATGTTTCATTTTCTAAAAACTCAAATTTTGTGCTCTCTGTAAATCTAAACACCTGCTGATTTTTGGTATTACTTTTCTTCTCTAAAGAATATACATCTCTGTCTGGACATAGCTCTGCTCTGATTTCTTGCAATGGGAATTGTATATTAACAGAGATGAAATTTGATGTAGTAACAGTCATGGTGTTTTCACAACAAATGTTTTGTCAGTACAATAAAGGGTGGATCGAACATAAACATTGTTTAAATCAGAGTTCATTGTTATGTGATTGTTGCTGTCATGGTTTAACCCCAGTAGGCAGGTAAGCACCAAGCAGCCTCTCCCTCACTCCCTTGCTCACTGGATGAGAGAATCAGAAAAGTGAAAAGTGAGAAAACTCATGCTTTGAGATAAAGAGCTTAATGAGTAAAGCAAAAGCTGTGCATGCAAGTATAGCAAAGCAAGAAATTCATTCACTGTTTCCTATGGGCAGGTAGGTGTTCAGCCATCTGCAGGAAAGCAGGGCTCCATCATGCATGATGGTTACTCGGGAAGACAAAATGCCATAACTTGGAATATCTCCCACTTCCTTCTTTTCCCCCCAGCTTTATATACTGAACATGATATTCCTGATATTGCAGGAATATCCCTTTGGTCAGCTGGGGTCACCTGTCCCAGCTGTATCTCCCCCCAACTTTTTTGTGCAGTCCCATCCTATTCACTGGCAGGGTAGTGTGAGGACCAGAAAAGGCCTTAACTGTTTAGCAACAGCCAAAATCATCAGTGTGCTATCAATAGCATTCTCATCCCAAATTCAAAACATAGCACTATACCAGCTACTAGTAAGAAAGCCACCTCTATCCCATTTGAAATTATGACATTCTCCACCCCTATTCCATGCCATTTTTGTCATGCTCAGGTCCCACGCTATCCAAAACAACCTCAGTAACAACCACCCCCCTTTCTATCCTTTGATATAACACCCAGATATCATTCCCTTAGTCTATGGACCACCCCAGTTGAATGGCTGTAAAATGCCTGGGAATGTCCATAAATGTCTACAAATGTCCACACAATGTCCATTGAGTTCATTTAGTCCATGACCACCCTTATTAAATGTATTCTAGTGCCCTATGTAAATAAAACCTGGTGAAAATAACATAATGGGAATTAAATAAGGACCAGTGTGATCTCTCTGTATCCACTGGGTTCAAGGTATGGTCTTTGTCATCTTGGGATAACAGACTTTACTTACTAATTATGTAGACCTGGATTTTTATGGCTCTGCATTCATTTTCCTGTTTTATTCTATCCTCTCTAGATTTCTCATCCAGCAAATCAACCTGCATAATTGCAGAAAGGTCAGGTTTCATTTTTATTTTTCTTCAGCAAACATTATCTCTCTATTTGCATCAATTTACATGGTAGTTAATGCTGTCCATTATACCAGACAAATTTTTATTTATAAAATCCTCTTGACTTGTTGAACTGCTCCCACCTCTCTCCTTAATTGTCCAAATACAATTAGAGGTCTGGATGAAATGAATCACCTTGGCAAAAATTCAGCCAGCTTTATTGCCAAATTCAAAGGCTGCCTGAGTGGGGAAAAAATGGTATATTGGCACATTTGATTTAAAAACAATCCTGAATGTGGACATGTGTGGTATTAATTCCAGCTGAAACTCTGGAGGGTGATTAATTAAAATGTATTGTTGATACGTTCCAATACTAAGTGTGCTGGGCCACACTGTGATTTAGCATATATATCCTACAAGAGAGTAAATTATCAGTGGTCTCCTTGCATGGCCATCTAAACAGAGGAAAAAATGGGATAGCAACAGTCAAAGTCTATCTGCTATCTTTTCTTGTCTTAGCAGTGTCCAAACAGTGGCAGGAAAGAGGAAGGAGCAAAGACTGCTAACCAATATATCTAGACCAATTCAAAAGGTATGTGAAATTGCTGTGAAGTGGGATCTATAGTGCTTCAATTAACTGATAAGAAAGGAAGGTGGGCAGGTCATAAAAATCCTCCTGTTTTCCTGCCTATGTCATTCTTTCTCCCATCAGGATGTGATGTGAGAAGGTTGTTCCAGCTATGCCTGAACAGCATGGCTGCAATACCTTTCAGAGCAAGAGTCCAGTGTTCAGGTTTGGGAGAGAGTGGGGTGCATCAGCTGCAGCACCCCGGGAGGCACCAGTAAGTAGGTGCCTGCTGATGGAGGTGTAGGTTTGTGGGCTCTGCCAGTAGTGAAGGTGGCCAAGACGGAACAGGCTTAGCAGCTCTGACTGTTATGGAGTGTCTGTGTTGGGGAACATGGGGACAAGGAAAAAGGATTAGGTGGTAGCAGATTTGAAGAGAAAAGAAATGGTAGCTCTGGAATACTGAGAGCTGGAGCAGAAAGAAAACTGAAAACAGAACATTTGTGGTAAACAGGGGTGGAGGCGGGGCAGGGGAAACTTTTGGGGGAATGGAGAGATTTGTTGCAGTGGATGGGAGAGTTAGGCAAAAGCTCGCTCGTCAGTCAAAGGGAGAAAAAGAGCAAGTTATTTGAGCATTCAAGTAGAAGGGGCATGGGATGTCACCTGACTAGTCCTTTGGGAATTTTAGGCTAGTGGTAGTACCTTTCACCGACCTCATCCCCTGAAAGAAATATGAAAGTGGTACGTGAAGAAAAGAAAGCAGCATTCAAAAACATATTGGAAAATCAACTGAAGCAACACAGTTACCTCCACATCCACTGCTATGTGACAGTCTAGCCCCTTACGTTATATTTTCAACTCTTTCGAGAAAGGAGAACCTTTTGTTTTGTTTTCCTTTAAATGTGTACCTTTGTGTTTCAGTAATCAAGAAGTAATTTTTCAGATCATGTGCAACTGTCTGTCTTCAGTTAACACGCAAGTCTGACAGCACCCCTATACTGACAGAATGTTTATACAGAACAGGTTCAAAATAGTCCTTCAGCTTTCAGTAGGTTTTACGAGATTTTTCTTTAATAAATGTGAACTAAAATGTTTTAAGTATCTTCCCATCTTTTTACTTTTTCTTACAGCTGCTTCTTTCATACTTCTCCTATCCATAAACATATGATGAAAAAATAAACATATGATTTAGTAATTACTAGAGGTTTTCTGGTTCTGATAGCTTTCTTAGAGGCTGTATTCATCTTCCACCATTTTTATATTTACAAGTTAAAAGATGATTGTAGGAGGTGTTTCAGCTGTGGAGAGAATGCTCTCCCATCTGTGGCAGTACACAAAAATGTCTTCTTATAGAAGGGTGGCTTGGGGTTCTTTCTGGATAGATAGGTACAAAGATGTGTAGGTTTATTGATGAAACATCCAAAAGCAAGGAGAAACCGTAGCATAATTGCATATCTTCCAGATCCTACATAAGATATATAATTCAACAGTAGTCCACCTGCTCTTCAGTATGTTTAGTTTCCTATGAAGATTTCATCTGCAGTTTTTTTGTGAAGGGTATGCATATAGAATGTGATATTAAGTTATATTATTTCAGTGTGTTTCATTTAGGTCTGTTACCCATTAGGAAAGAAAGATGCCAGTGTCTGTTCATCTTTACAGAGTTTAGACAGGAGATAAGCTAATCAAAATAGAGCAGAAGAAAAAAAATCAGAAGACTATCTAACACTTATCTGAATTAACTGTTAGTTACACTTACCATTTAAACATTTATGATGCAGACAAAGTAATGGATAGTATAGAGGAGTGATAGAGCAAAACTACCTCATGTACCTCTTTGTAGAAGTCTTTAAAATAATTTCTGTTTCTATACACTTTTCTCATTCTCAGAAAAGAAGGAAAATGGCATTACCCAAATGATGGGGTTTTTTCAATAACGTAAGATTAAATTGCTGATCTAAGTACCATAGATGAAAAATAATATTCTATGAGAACTACATTAGGGTTGTAAAAAAATGGTGAAAAATAATTAATTAAACTGGAGCACCTTATTTTTACATAGTAACCAACACCTACACATTCACAAATGCAGAAACAATGAATGTCTAAATGGTTTAGTTTCCAGATTATTATGTGCTTATAAATATCAATAAAATAACTTGCTACAAAATCTATGCGCGCCACTATTCTTACAAATAGTCACAAATTTATTCTACTGTAGCAAATGATACTAAAAATTTGGATGTATTTTCAGTTGTAGAAATATATAGCATGTATCATGCAGCAGAATAGAGTTAATCACTCTTGGAAGGCCAACAGGACATTATTTCACAGTTGCCTATAAATTGAATGCTCCAGTAAATTGGCAAAAGGATGTTTACCAGCCTATAATAGCTACTTCTGAAGATCTGAAGAGACTGGGTCCTTTCAAGACCTAGTCTGGACAGAGATTCAAGAAGTAGAGTTTCTTTACAAGTAATATCAGTGTTTTAAAAGCTAAGCAAAACTCAGGATGCTATATTCCCTGCTCACATGTTCCAGTGACTTGTTCTCTACCAACCTGTTTTCTCAATATTGTTTGTGGGCTGAAGAAAGGAGATGGGAGCAAGGGGCAGAATTGATGGAGCTATGGCAAACTGCATCAGTGCTAAATTAGCTTATTAAATCAAGGAGCCCCTGCCTCAGTGTTGCAAGTAGTGGAGAAAATTTAGACTTGAGGAAGATTCACATCTTAGCAGTGGATTAATTGCTCCTTGGAAGTAACTTAGGTTAAATATACCTGGAATATTAACAACTAACAAGGTTAGACATATAATTACCAAAAGTTAGGAGATATAAACTTCATCCTAGTCATAAAGTAAGAAAGAAAATCTAAGTAAATTATTAAAAGTAATGATTTATAGTGAGAAAGCAAGGAAAAGAAAAAAAAAAGAGACATAAGAGAACATATTATTTATTGATTGGGAGATACATTTTTGCTTTCAATGTTTTTCCATAGTATTTTTATATAACTTGCTTTATCGGCAAAATGATAATGCCTGATGTTTCAGAACTTCAAAGTCTGTAATGTGCCACAGTTATCTAAGGAGTATAAACTGTGTCCTGACAGGACAGCTAGAGGCTGGGTTTGCCGTTGGGATGTTTATAACAGCACTGGTGTTGCTTGGATTTATCCCTTGTTTGACTCTGTGTAGCTGTTTATTTCTAAACTTGATTGGCTCTGGCACTGCTTCAGCCTGAGCTTGATGTTCCACCAAAAAGGGGCTTCACAGAAACTCATAATCCTAAAGGTTTCTACTTCTCCTGCAGGTTGACATTGATACAACTTAAAGGAGAAAGTTTTTCGTCATACAGAGCAACAGACCAAGTCACAAACGAGATCATAAATTCTGGTTATTTATTCAGGCTCTATAAATTGATTAAAAGCAAGACTGAAACACTCAAGTAGTTTTTATTGCTGGTAGAAATGTTTTTTTCTTGCTCTGTACTCAGTAGTCAGAGTGGGATTCTTCAGGCATTCATGACGGGAAAATTGCAACTGTATATAGGTGTTGGGTGTTTTGGGGTTCGGTTGAGGAAGATTGTTGCACCTTAACATTAAGGCAGTTGAAACAGACAATCCTAATTCTCAGAAATGTCCATTCTCTAAGATGGCAGAGGAGAAATTGCCTATGACATCTGATTTGGATATCTCTCAACATAATAATGCAAATAGAACTCACAGACTTCTAAGAAGGAGTATGGTTCTATTTTAAAATGTCATGCTTACATGAATCCATGAATCGATAAACAATAACTGTTACAATGTTTTGAAAACCATACCATAATTATGCTGGAAAAGAATAATTCCTACTATTGCTACCCTGATTGATCCATGAAATGAGTAGTTAAGACAAGGCAGGAAGATTTCATGTTGGGTAAAGCTGTAATTAATAGTGTAAAGTGAAAAAAATTCAGAAGTTGTTTTTCCAAATCATCATTTGACCATCTCTGTAATTAAGTATAATTTGATTTTACTATATGGCATTTCAAAATCACATTAGGACAGCCAGAGTATATCCAAATCTTGGGTTTTGGCACATCTTCAAGGTATCTTTACTTTTGTTATGCATATCTCATCCATTCTAAGAAAATGGAAGGGTGATTAAATGTAACTTTAAAAATGTTTAAATACTTATTTCTCTCTTATTTGCTATAAAAGAATAAATTTTAAAAAAGTCTTATGTTACTTATGTCATGGTATTTTCACTCCTGCAGCTCATGCTCAAAGATTCAATAAGCTTGAGGGATGCTCAGCCTGTCATTGATTTATAAAGAAGGATTTTCAAGGAAAAGTTTCTATTGTGAAATGACATAATGTTTTCTTTTGAAGTAGGGGATGGCAAATAAGAACTGTGGTAAAGATTAATTCTGCTTGTTCCATACTGGTTGCTTTAATAGGTTCTTTTTGGGAAGCTGAGCTAAAACTCCAGAGTAAAGCATGTGAGAGCTACTGATAAAGCAGAAGTCATGGAAATCATTCTATGGAATCATCTGCCACTGAAGATTAGAGTAAGACAAAGTTTGCCCAGTTTTATAGTCTTTAGTATGGTCTATATAACTGGTTGGGTTTTATTCTTTTTGTTATTTTCCTTACAGTTGCATTTAGACTCCAGTTAAGAGCAGGACCTTATTTTGCTATTTTTCACTCTACAAATGTGTAGCTCTTCATTGTCCCAAAAGTCTGTAAGCTAAATGCACCAACAAGAAGCTAGAAAGAATTTGGAGACACAGCTCAGAATTGATTTGACCAAGGTGACTCAACAAGTCTTTTGCTAAAGACAAAACCCATTTGTCCCAATGAAATCAAGTATTCAAGAAGCAAAGAAAAGGAAAACTCCATCTCAAAAGCATAAATTGCTGCAACCTGGGAGAAGCAGAAAAAAGAAAGAAACACTGAATGTCATCTTATACATCCCTGTATATGTCTACCTTATGAGCCTACAAAGTATCATGAACTAATCTGATTTATAGTGTTATAAAAATGCCATAATTATTTGAAAGCATAATTGACTGCAACCTTTTGGTGCTCAAGCAGGGAGATTTTTAGCAGTTATAAGTTACTTTCTGGAACTGCTGGTGGTGTTTGGATTTCTTGGTCAGGGATTTTATCTTTTTCTTTTAGTAAAATTAGAGGAGGGGAAGAAATATAATAAAGTTTAAAGAAATAATAAAATAAAAGAAATATAAATATAAAAAAAAACCAGCATACACCACAGTAAGGTTGGGC
>VZRU01019358.1:4129-37143 GCA_013398155.1 Pedionomus torquatus
CTGCCCTGGCCTCCACCGGCCCCGTCCGAGGAGGGGAGCGGGGTGGAGGTGCTCTGGCCTCCGAGGCCGTGTGGGGAAAACTGGGCCCGATGTGGGCCGAGGCAGAAAGTAATCGGCAAAGCTTTGGAAAGCTGTAGAGGTGCAGTGGGACGTTAGGGTGGCTGGAGCGTGTCCAGAGCAGAGCCACCAAGCTGGTGAAAAAGTCCTGTGAGGAGGGGCTGAGGAAACCGGAGGTGTTTGGAGGAGGCTGAGGGGACACCGCGTTGCCCGCTACAGCCACCTGAAAGGAGGTTGGAGAGAGGTGGCTGTTGGCCTCTTCTCCCAGGTGAACAACAACAGGACCAGAGGAAATGGTCTGAAGTTGGGGCAGGCGAGGTTTAGATTAGATACCAGGAAAAATTACTTCCCTGAGAGGGTGGTCCAGCACTGGAACGGCCTGCCCAGGGAGGTGGTGCTGTCACCATCCCTGGAGGTATTTAAGAAACGTGTAGATGTGGCACTTCAGGGTATGCTCTAGTGCCAAAATTGTGGGTTTGGGTGATTTGTTTTGTGGGGTTCAGGGTTTTTTTTTGTGGTTGGTTGTGGGTTTATTTGGTTTTTCTTATGTGTGTGTGGTTGGACTCTATCTCAGAGGTCCCTTCCAACCATGAAGATTCTGTGATTCTTTGCTGAGTATTGTGTGTGTACCTGCAGTGAACATGTGTCTCATTGACTGCCTTTTTGGACCGTGCTGTGTGACCCAGAGCCTTGAGCAGTGGTCTGGCCTTTCCATGTAACTAACATTTGGGTGTTCAGAACCACTTTTTCAATATTTTTTTTATGTGTGTCATATTATTTTAGCGATTTTGGATGCTGAACGCAGTCAACTGCATATGTGCATAGATGTGTTTCTAATATATATATCTAAGTAAGCATTCTACTCTCTCATATTTGGGCAAGTTGAATGAGAAAAATAGAATTTAATAGAGCTAACTTCTGTAATAACTATGTAGTAATTTTTTATTCATAAAACTCATTATGTGTCTTCCTTTCTCTTTTTGTAGTGAAAACATTGCAAAATAAAGATTGATAGGGAAAGGGCTGGCATTAATGTCAGTTTTGTATCAAACATTTAAGTCAAGGAGTGCAGAGGCAGGAGAGGTGTTGGAGGGGTTCCAGTCCTGCAAGCATTGGTTTGTTTTGTGAATGTGGTGAAAACACAATGTTCTGCTTGCCTGATTGCAATACCCAGGAAAGCTCCTATTTCTCTGCAGACTGAGTGTTCCAGACAGCTGAATTTTCTTCCAAACTGTAGTTTTTATATGGTGAAATTCTCTTTCGTGTGATTTTCTTTTTTTTTTTCTTCCTCTTTGCTTTAGAACCTAAGGCACCTGTGACTACCAGCCTTCCCCCTGCAGACACCAGACTGGCATGGGCAAGGACAGATCAGCCCCATGCTCAAAAGCAATTTGTCTTTGAAAAACCATCAGAGGTAAAAATTACACGGTAACTAGCAAAATCTCATAAATGATAAAAATTATTGGACTTTCAGATTATAGCCTCATGTTTGAAAAAAAAAACACCTAAACAAAAAAAGCCCAAACTCACCTGAACTGAACATTGGGCTTTTACCATGCAGAATTTGCAACTGTCTTGTATATATGGCAAACAGAAAATCATGGTCCCTCTGTTTAGCCTCAGATTTCCATTCCATACCTGTTCATAACTACTTTTATTTTCAGAAAGCCAAAAGCATACATTGTCCTAAATATTCAGAACGATGCAGTGTCCCAAGTGTGATTTGACCTCTGTTTTTTCCCTCAGTTGTATTATTTGTTCCAGGAGAAGAGCATGGGATTCGTTTTATAGAATTTGCTTTATGTACTGTCAGCGGATGAAGGATATTGTGCTCTGTGCAGTGGGAGGGCGGTTCCTGGCTTGGGGAAAAAAACTCAATCAATTATTGAATACTTCTTTCCAAGCCAGAAGTGTTTGAAAGACTGGAGGTGGTCTGGGAAGATTCTCTTTGCTCTGGGGCAGAGCCCTATATAGTACTGCCTCTATAATACTGTATTTTGACCCTCTTCCTTGCTCAACTCAGTACCTCCTTGAATCTCAGTGCTCCACTGAGCTCAGAGAAGGGAAGCCTAAATCCCTGAGACAACCAAAATGATAATCCAGGCTGGACCAGGCTGCATTAAACTACTCTCTGTGTGGTTTATTTTAACAAAAACCACCCATCTCAAGCTGTGCGGACAATTTTTAAAGCGTCAGCTCCTGCTATGTCTGGTCTGTCTTGTGTTTTGCTCGTTGTCTGGAATCTGGCATTTGTTCATCCCTCCTACAGTTGCTGTGGATTTTTACTTCCAAATGTAAGGATAAGAATTTTTTTTGTTGTAGTTGAAAAATAGCTAATATTGTAATAATCCAAATAATTTAGAAATGGATATCCATTAGGGGGCAGTTGATAGTTAAAAGCTGCCTGCAGTGATAGTTGTCTTTTGAGAGTTTCTGGGGCATGGAGAGAGTGTGTGAGTTGTTACTGCTTACCATTTGTCCAGAGATATGTTTTTCTTCTGTCGTAACAGTATGCAGCTATATAGGGTCATTGCTAGAGATGGTAATTAGTTCTGTTTGACTAGAGCGTGCCTTTAGATGTTTAATACTCACCATGTTACCTTGTTATATTTCAGGTGGAGCGCAAAGTTCCTGAGGCAGGTGTGATAGAGTGAGTATACTTTCGATTTAGCTGTCCTTCCCAAGGTTTTTCTGTCTTGTTGGTCCATGGGAATCAGCTGAAAAAGAGTTCCTTCTCTGCTTTGGAAGAAAATGTGGACTTTCAACCCTTTTATCATGAACTAAATACGTAATCAGGACAGTCTGAGTCTCTGTTACCTGGATTTTATGGCTGTATAAGCCAGGAAAAAATTGGATGTTCTGGATCAACAACACTGAAAATGTCTCCTTTGATTAGCAATGTACATTTTCCTAGAACAGTCCCTGTATAAACTATGCTGGAAATTATGTACCATTATCCAGGAATATAACTGTTATGGAAACTCCAGAAACGCTTCCTTTGAAGATTTGGAAAAGGAGCTGCTATTGTCATAGTGGAACTCAATATTCATCCACTGTAGATACTCACCCTTTGTGTTGAAATGAGCATCTTTCCAGAATAACCTTGGCACGAAATGTGACAAGGTGTGGTGGTGTATGGTGAAGTTACAGATTTTGAAAATGAAATTTGCTTTGATTTGGTCATCTTGGTAGAATTTTCTTACTAAGTGGTTCCTAAGAGGTGAGTTAGATACTCAGCTTTTGACTCACTGTATGTTGTTTCTCTGTTGATACTCGATGGATATTTGTGCAGAGCAGGCATAATTCAGCTGAGATGTTCAGCTGCCCTCCTGCTGCTGGAGTGGTAGTGAACAGTTCATTAAGTAGAGCTGCTTTGTGAGAAGTGTCTCTGTCAAGAGTCATGAAAAATATTGTTGGAAATGGTTGCAGAATTTCCCAGAAGCATTTACGCATTCTAACAGCTTTGCTTATGTTTTAGCTTTCCATTTCAGTGTGAATGATAGTGCCGTATGTTCTTTGCATATTGCTTACAGTAAGTAGTAATAACATAGTATCTAGGTACTATAAATTCAGTGTGCTAAAAGAGTTCTAGAGGCTCCCTGACCTTTCATTTGTTACACTTATTTACAAATCAAAAAAATATAGAGGAAACAAAAGTGAAATGCCATTTTCATTGCAACAGTGTTCAGTAGGTAACATGGTACAGTTTGTGCTCTCTGCACGCATTATGGAAGAGCTCAGAAGTTCCTGTGTATTTAACTTCCTTAAATACAGTATGGTGCAAATAATGGTGTGTGATCACCTTGAGAGCTGTGTTTGTTTTTGAGGGAGAAGCAATGCTAGAGAGAGAGTAACTCCTGGAGTGCTCTAGGCAGTATAAAATTTGGAGCTAGTTTAGGAGAAAATGAGACAGTAGATGAAGCCAGCAGTTCCACAAGAGTAAATAATACTTTCTGACAATGCAACTTGTATAAGGGAAGAGCCCTCTGTATCAGCTATAATAGTTTAACTGCCTGCTCTGGTATCTGTAACTCGGTTTCTCTGTGTCACACACAGATGAACGCTTTGCTGTTAGCAGAATTGTGGTATCGGTCATCTGATTGAGAACTGGATTTTGCGTCTGCATTACACTCTTTGTAAATGCAAACATAGCAGTCAGGATGTCTCCTTTAGATTGCCCTAGACATCCCTCATTTAGTTATCTCTAGAGCCTTAAGATTGTGTTTGCAGCCTTTCGAGCAATGATAGCGAGAGGCAGGAAGCGCACACAAAATCATCTGCTTCTGCAATACCCCTTGATGCCTTAGTCTGACTTCTGTCTCCGGAATATTGTTGTTTCCCTTAGTAGTGCAAAGTGTTTTTCTTTGAAAGACTACTTTCCCTATTCCAGGTTTACAACGGTTGTAGTCCATGCCACTCGGCGTAAGATAACTTCTTGTTATTTGTCCATCTGATGGCTCTTTCCTTTCTTACATCCTCAGCAAACCTGGTGTTTATGAGCTCAGCAAAGCACCAACTGGCATTTCTAGGTAAGTGAATTGCACCTTTTTTTTAAACTTGTAATTTGCTGTTGCAGAACACTCGGCTTCCTGAAGTCTAGTCTCTGCACAGTGTTTTGGCTCTAGCAGGTGCACATTGCTGTTCCTGCATATCTTCTGTTTAGAGTACTTCTGGAAATACTTTGAGTATCAGGTAGCAGAGACTTACGCAGTCACGAGCAGCACTGAAGAGAAGAAAAATGAACTTCTTAACATCTAGTGCTTAGTTCATCTACTGTTCTGTCTGCAATAAGGAAAAGGGGCCATGTCAGTGTGTGTATAATCCAGGCTAAGTTGCTGCTTGAAACATGGATTGGTTTTGCAATGTTAGCCAGGACATGATGTCTGTGTTGTATAGTTAAGAGCTACCGAAAACTTTTAACTGTAAATTGGACTTGTTTTAAATTAATTTAATAAAAGCATTTAACTTCAGGCAGATTTGGTAACTTTAGGGTTGTCTCCTTTGCTTACATTCCATGTCTTAACTTTTCAGCTTCAGGACGCTTCAAAACAAAACCTACTTCTGTGATTCCGACTAAATATAATGCATTTTATTTTATCTTGCTGACTTACCTGCAATATTAATCCTTTTTTTTTTCTGAATTTGATAGATTTTATTAACGGTGGGGAAAAAAACCTGCAGACGTAACAACTTTTTGTGTGTTTATTTCAAAACTTTTGCCTTGGTTTCTTCTAAAACCGCAGATAAAATTTTATACCAGTTTGAAAAGTGAAAGCTTTGATCAGCTGGAAAGAGAAAAGATATGCAGCCAGCTGGGTTATTGTGTCATTTTCTGGAGTTTATTTTCATAATAGGTTGCTGAAATAGATACATATCTGAAAAGTTAATAATAGGATTTTGCTCTTAGTACCTTTACTCTCTCTATATAAGTATATTTATTCTTATGGTGATGTCTCAGGAGCACTGAATACTGAGAGCAGCCTCTTGTGAACAGCGTTCCTCCTCGGCAGCCCATCACAGTGGCTAGAATTTTTGAATGCTGCTGTTAGTACAGTCGAAATAAAAAAATGTACATATGGAAATAAAAAAATAGGAGAGGCTAAATGCTTTAGGGTTCTTTTGCTTGGAAAAAGGATGATAGGATCGCAGTAGTGATTAAGGGCTATTGAATTATGAATAGCATTGAGGTGGTGTATAAAGGACAAATATTTACTTTTTGATTGTGGTACCATAAATCAGGGCTACTCTGTTTATCAAATGGGAAGTTAATAACAAGCAGAAGGATGCTATTTTTCTCACCATCTGTGGCTGATTGCGTGACTCATAGAATATTGTTAGTGTGCTATGTTTTTATAGCTTTTAAAAAGTAATTAGATGTGTTTGCTGAGGGGAATGCTCATCAGGAGCTCCTGCCTTCTGTTCTTTATTTCACACCTACTTTTGTCTGTGGTCACAAATAGGATACTAGGCCTTGACTCTTGGTTTGATGCATGACAGCCATTCTTATCTGGGAATCCTGGGAATTCAAATATTTTATCAAAGCATATAGTTTCTTTCATTTTTTCTTTATCTTTTTCTTCCTTAGGATTCATTTGATTCCTGGCTTTATTGACTCAGAACAAGCTGACTGGATGTTTGAACAGCTTCTCCAAGACATACCCTGGGGTCAGAGAACTCACATCAGACAGGGTAAGAGGTGTGAAGAGCAACTTTTCAAGTCATTTCCATACCAAAATCCGGGCATTGTTTATCACTGTTTTCAGTTTTACATATTACCACTATTTCACATATTTCTTGCCAGGTTTTCCACGCGTACTGCTGCTTATTTTTTCAGTCTCTATCACCGTGTTCCAATTGTCGATTAGATGAGATATTCGCAAATTAAAATTCTCTGTCTTAAAAATCTTTTAACTTTACTGCCTCCTCTTCACCTCCAGTTCTTTTTCCCACTGCTTTTTAGATTAAGTCTTTAGATTAAGTTCCGTCCCTTCATACTGTCTCCTGGTGATGCTGCAAAAACTGTGTTCATTAAGGTTTCTGTCACCAAGAATATTTTTTGCCTCTCTCACTTAAAATCCCAGCTGAACATGTTTCTTTTCCCTTGTCTTTGCTTACTAGTTCAGTATGCAGTAAGTGAGGAGGCTGCTATTCTGGATTTGTTCACTAAGGGGCACCTGTTCTAGCTAAATTTCTCTTCAGGAATGGATGGATATAAGTTAATATATTGGAGTAGTTACTGGACAGGGCTGGAAAATGTCTTCAACATCTGTGTTTATTAGTTTGCATTGAAGGTACAGTATAATGGAGAACGTTACCTGTCAAGCATGAGAAATAGCTGCCAAGATAGTCTTTTCAGAAGCTGAAAGTATTTTTAACTTGATGTTTGTGTTACACCACAGAGCACATGTGTATTTGACAAAGTATTACATGTCCAGCCATGCTACATTCTGCTTCTGTAATGTCCCACTGATGATGCAGTCCTTTATGCTTCAACCTTTCTAGTGGATACATTTTGCTACTTCTGCCAGCGTATAGGGCACTGGAAGAGGGAGAATATAAACCAAGCCAGAACTATAAATAAAATTTCAGTTTCATTTTGCTAACTTTAATTTGTCCAGTCCCTGTCCTTCCTGGCATAGGGATTAGAAAATCAATGTTAGTTCTGAGAATTTGATGAGCTAATTCCTCTTGCAGAGATGGGTCTGCCTTTGAATAATCTCATTCCTTCACAAGTCCGTTATGTAAGGGTGAGGATTTTAAAGGGACTACTTTTTAACTTCAGATGAGTGGACAGTCTCTTTTTGATCAGGTTCCTTGGCAGAATCGAATCATCTTTCTGTTTTCAAGCTCTTTGATAACGCAACTGAGAAAATTTTCCTGCTTTTCTTTTTTTAGAGGTATCTTTTAAGGAACCAAGGCTTACCTCCTGGTATGGGGAACTTCCTTACACGTACTCCCGGATAACAATGCAGCCAAACCCAAACGTATGTATGTATTGTCTACAAAGAAATCCTTTGCAGAGCTGGAGACCCAAAAATTCCCTCTGTCTTCTATTTTTATCTGGAGTATCTGTCAGCTTTTAATTTGTGATCAACAGTAGATTCTAGTGTAATGTGGACAAGTTCCTAAAGCCAGCATTATTAGTGGCCTGACCTAGAGAAGCATGATTTAGTTGCTAAATGTTGACAAAAGGAATATCCAGAGTTTAATGTTCTGCTTTTGGGTCACTGTAGCTTTGGACAAAACTCTAAATTGTGTGAGATTTACTTTATGCATCTTTGTATTGGAGACTGTACTGTACACAGTCATACTGAGTTTTTCAGTGTAAGTATCTATTACTGAAATAGTTATTTCAGAGACACTTAGATTCAGTAATGCTTAAATGAGAACTTAGGCATATTGTTGATTCCTGCATGAGTGCTATGGAATTCACACACACAACCTGCCTGCTCGGCAGCTCTGGAGAGTAGGATGTAATTGCCTGTGTGATTTTGGAAGGGTTAAAAAGCTTCTGAGTGACTCGTTGACATTTTGTTCATATTCATTCTCTCTCTCTGGCTTCCAGCTTGTTGTCCCATCGGCCTGTCTCTTGGTATTGCTTTGTTTGAAATGTCCGTGGCAGTAGGCTGCAATGTTCTGAACCATAAATTAAGTATGACTGTTGAAGGCTGGGTAGCATAAGAGATAAGTGTCCTAAGTCTCACAACTGCTGGCAAAGGGGGATACCTCCTAGAAAAGCTCAGTTTGGGAAAAGAGGAAAGGCGATATTTAGCAAGATGAGTTGTGAAGATCTTGTAGGCCCAAAAATACCATAGTTTAAAAGGACAAGGTAATTCAAAAGGTAATTCCATAACAGATGGAATTTGTGGTGGAAAAAAAGGTTTTTTTTTTTTAATGTTGTCGTTTGTGGAATAATATTTTCAGTGGACTTCTCTAAAAGGTGAATGGCTTTTTTGAGACCCCACCTGGAGTCCTGTGTCCAGCTCCAGAGTCCTCAACCGAGAAAGGACATAGAACTGTTGGAACAGGTCCAGTGGAGGGCCATGAAGATGATTAGAGGGATGGAGCATCTCTCCTGTGAGGACAGGCTGAGGGAGCTGGGACTGTTCAGCCTGGAAAAGAGAAGGCTCTGAGGAGACCTTCTAGCAGCCTTCCAGTATCTGAAGGGAGGAGCAGGAGAGGGACTCTTGTCAGGAAGTGTAGTGATAGGACAAGAGGTAGTTGTTTCAAACTGGAAGAGGGGAGATTTAGATTGGATATTAGGAAGAAACTCTTTCCTGTGAGGGTGGTGAGACACTGGAACAGGTTGCCCAGAGAAGTTGTGGCTGCCCCTTCCCTGGTGGTGTTCAAGGCCAGGCTGGATGGGGCTTTGAGCAACCTGGACTAGTGGGAGGCATCCCTGCCCATGGCAGGGGTGTTGGAACTGGATGATCTTCAAGGTCCCTTCCAACTCTAACCGTTCTGTGATTTTATGGATTGGAAGTGCTCCTACAAAATCATTCTTCTACACTGACGATTTAAATATAATTCAGAATTGCCTGTTGTGGAAGATGTTGCTGCTCAGAGGTTGGATAAAGCCTCTGTACGCTGAACTGACAGTTTCAGTTCAGTTTGCATAAAGTTTAGAGATAGCACTCATTGGGCCACTGGTTTGTTTTTCTCATCCAAGAGGTACAGGGTGTAAATCAGTCACACATGGTGATCCAGCCTGTTATTCCTGAATAATTCTCCTTTTTACTGAAAGAAACAAACTCCGGCAGAAAGTGTGATGCACTGGTGAACTTGCATAGCTGGGAGCCAGCCCTGTCACTAGAAACTGCCTGTAGGCAGATATAGGGGCAAACTGCACACTTTGAAGTTTCACTCAGCTTTGTAGGAGGGAGGTCCTGAAGCCTCAAAGGAACAGTGGATGCTATAAGAACCATAGTCCTTACCTGTAGAATCAGGTTTATATGACAGAAATATCCTGAGTGAAATGTAATTTAGTGCACAGCTTGGCCAAAACCACTTACCTGCCTGGAATGCTTGATTCTGTAGGAGTAATTAGCTTCGTGCCCCTGCTTTTTTTTGGTAGGACTGGGTGCCATTGCATCACTGCTAGGTAAAATCCAGTGTTGGTGCCTAATAAATTTTGGTATTAGAAAAATGTTTCTTTCTAAGGAGTGATGTAGTTGATGGTGCAGTTGTTTCAACAAAATTACTTCTGCTGCTGCAGGTTTGTAGTGAGGTTCCCACTGAATTGTAAAATTCACTGTATGGTAACTTTTTAGTAATAAATACTTTTGTGGTAGGAATTGAAGGAATCCAGTCCTAGTTGGTCGCTGAAAAGTGCTTTCACTAGTTTTCATTGGACTCCTGTGTCATTGCATTGGATGTCCTGCACATACTACATGTTCAGGCAGCCCAGTTAGAAGCTATAACTTTTTTTGGGTAGTGTTGCTGATTTCTCTACATAGAATCATAGAACTGTCCAGTTTGGAAGGGAACTTTCAGATCATTGAATCCAACCATCAACCCAACACTGACAAAACCATCACTAATAAATGTCCCTCAGTACCATGTCTACACAACTTTTAAATACCTCCAGGGATGGTGATTCAACCTCTTCCCTGGGCAACCTGTTGCAATGCTTTATAACCCTTTCAGTGAAGAAATTTTTCCTAATATCCATCCTAAACCTCTCCTGGTGCAACTTGAGGCCATGTGCTCTTGTGCTGTCACTTGTTAATTTGGAGAAGAGACTGACCCCCCTCAGGCTACACCATCATTTTAGGGAGTTGTAGAGAGCACAAAGTCTCCCCACATCTTCCTTTTCTCCAGTCTGAACACCTCCAGCTCTCTCAGCTGCTCCTCACAAGATTTGTACTCCAGACCCCTCACCAGCTTTGTGCCTTCTCTGGGCACTCTCCAGAATTATACAATCACAGAGTGGTTCAGGTTGGAAAAGACCTTAAAGATCATTGGGTTCCAGCCCCTCTGCCATGGACAGGGACACCTCCAATTAGACCAGGTTGCTCAATGCCCCACCTGTCCTGGCCTTGAACACCTCCAGGGATGAGGCAGCCACAGCTTCTCTGGGCAACATGAGTCAGGGTCTCACCACCCTCACAGTAGAGAATTTCTTCCTAATATCTAATCTAAATCTCCCCTCTTCCAGTTTAAAACTGTTGCCCCTTGTCCTATCACTACATGCCCTTGTAAAAAATCCCTCTCCAACTTTCTTGTAGGTGTCCTTCAGATACTGGAAGGTTATAAGGTCTCCCTGGAGCCTTCTGTTCTCCAGGCTGAATAACCCCGACTCTTTCAGTCTGTCTTCATGAGAGAGGGAGCTCTCTTAGATTGTCTTCATGGCCTCCTCTGGACTCACTCCAATGGGTCTGTGTCCTTTCTGTGCTGAGGACTCCAGAGCTGGATGCAGGACTCCAGGTGGGATTTCATGAGAGCAGAGTAGTCCTGCTCACCACACTGTACCCGATACAGGCCAGGATGCTGGCGACCTTCTTGGCTCCCTGGGCATGCTATTGGATCATACTCAGACAGCTGTTGACCAACACCCCCAGATCCTTTTCCACCGGGTGGCTCCAGCCACCCTTCCCCCAGCCTGGAGCTGTTGTTGTGGGTTGTTGTGACCCAAGTGCACGACCCAGCACCTGGCATTGTTGAACCTCACATCACTGGCCTCGCCTATCAATCCAGCCTGTCCAGATCCCTCTGCAGAGCTTTCCTACCCTCAAGGAGATCAGTGCTCCCACCCAACTTGGTGACATCTGCAAACTGACTGAGGGTGCACTTGATCCCCTCATCCAGATCATTGGTAACAATATTAAGAGAACCAGGCCCAGTACCAAGCTGAGTCCAGGGGAACACCAGTTGTGACTGGGTGACAACTGCATTTAACTCCATTCACCACTACGCTTTGCCACTGGCCCTCCAGCCAGTTTTTTACCCAGCAAAGAGTGCTCATGTCCAAGCCATGAGCTCCTGTATGTCCCATAGCTGCAAGCTGTGTTTATGTGTAATTAATTATTCACATGATGCTTAGTCATTGAAGGGGTGACTTAGCTTGAAGTACCCCTAATAGAGAAAGATGGTGCGTTGACGCTCCTGCAGTGTAGCCAATAGACTGAAAAACCCTTAAACATGGATAAGCATGAAAAGATGGTGGTTCTGACTTGATTATTAGAGGTGGTTGTTAGGAACTAATTCCTGTTGTCTTTCCTACTTCTGCCAGTAATGCACTGGGCAGTTTGGAGCAAGTCCTTTATCCTCTCTTGATCTCTGTTTCTGCTTATATAACAGGTAAAAATTCTGGCCTACATCGATTTGGCTTTTTTTTTTTAAAAAAAAAAAAACTTGTGTAGTACTTAAAAGCACTCTGACAGATGAAAGTCACGATGTAAATTTATAACATTAAATAATGATTCACTGGACTGGGTTGTAATGGAATGTGCAGAGCTGCCGTGGGCTATGGGCTCAACAAGATGTTAGCAAAAGGAAGGATGAAATTCAGGGTTTTACAAACCACTGAAAAGTTACAGTAAAAAGCCTTGAGAGGTGATGAGTCAGTTGGGCTCAAGCTGTACTAACAGAGCAGGGGACAGAGGGTTGTGCTGTGACAGTGTAGGCCAGCTGTTGTCTCTTGTACCACGTCAACAGCTGCAGGCAATTGGGAGCATGTCATTTAGTCACTGGTGGCAACTTTCTGGATGCACTATGACCACCAGCAATGGCCGAGTAACTCAGATGTTACCAGAGCCCCGTGTTAAACTCCTCTAGCTTGGCCAGGAAGTTAAAAAAACAGGTATACATGGGGGAAATTGGACACTTCTTGTCTTAGAACTCCCAATGTTTATTCATGGTCAGTTCAAGCAGATCTCACTCTGTCTGCTTTCTCACCATTCAGTTAATCGGAGTGGCTGGCTACATTAGTATGAAAGGCATTACATGAAACTCTTCATGGTTTTAAGAGATGATTTAGTGTTGAGCAATAGGTAACGCATGCATATTTTGCAGAAAGCCCATTCCTGAGCTTTACTAAAAATATAATCAGAATTGTTCAGAGGCATTTGCTTGATTTCACACTAACTGTGATTGAAGTATGATATATTTTGTTTCTTAGTAGATTCCCTTGTCTCTTACATTGTTTGCTTTCATTGCACTTAACCTGCTTCTGCTCTGTTGATTGCAGTGGCATCCTCTGCTGACCATGCTGAAGGAGCGTGTTGAAGGGTTCACTGGTTATACCTTCAACTCCCTTCTCTGCAACCTCTACCGAAATGAGAAGGATAGCGTAGACTGGCACAGTGATGATGAACCATCGCTGGGAAAAAATCCTGTCATTGCCTCGCTCAGCTTTGGTGCTACCCGGACCTTTGAGATGAGGAAGAAACCCTCCTCTGTGAGTGTTCCTATTGCTTAAGATGATAGCAGCAGTGGTGTATGGAAACTTTCACTGTGTAAACGAACCAAAGAGTTGACATCATTTTCTTAAAATCAGGCAAATAGTCTGTAATGTATAGTGTATGAAGACAGGTGGAGAGTTACAGTTGTTCGGTGGCTCTGGAGAGACCTTAGAGTCCCTTCCAGTACCTAAAGGAGCTCCAGAAGAGAGGGGGAGGGACTTGATAAGGGAGGGGAGTGTCAGGACGAGGGGTAACAGTTTTAAACTGAAAGAGGGGAGATTTAGATGAGATCTTAGGAAGAAATTCTTTCCTGTGAGGGTGGTGAGACACTGACCCATGTTGCCCAGAGAAGCTGTGGCTGCCCCATTCCTGGAGGTGTTCAAGGCCAGGCTGGCAACCTGGTGTAGTGGGAGGTGTCCCTGCCCAGGGCCAAGGGGGTTGGAACGGGATGATTTTTAAGGTCCCTTCCAACTCTTAACTGTTCTGTGATGAGGAGTAGCTCTGTGACTGCTCTTGTAAGTAAAAATCCTCTTAATAATGTTTGTGTTTTGACTTGTGTGTGTTCAGATTGAAGGACGGTAAACAGAGGAAAGGGCCTCATTTCTTTTCCATAAAATACCAAACTGTTGTATCATACTTCACAGACTAAACAGAGATCATTACTTCGATAAGGAGGCATGTGTGGAACATCCTTTCAGGAATTAGCTGGTGATTTAGTAGCAAATGCTCTTTCTAGATAAAGAACTGTGCTTGGAAATACTGTGTTTACAAGCCAATTTAAAACTTAAATTTTTCAATTTGAATATATTCAAGTAAAGGAATCACACTTCCCTGTGTTGAGAATACATTTTGGTGTATCCTGCTTCAGACACCTTTTCTGTATATCTAGTGTTTGATAACTTTGGGAAGAAGTTTGTTGTTGTCTTATGCTGCTATTTATTTTGAATAAGGAATGCAGAAACCAAAGGTGGTGATTATCAGCCTATTAGAAAACTGTACATGCTGTCAGTGTACAGTCTGCTCATCAAAAGTCATCTTGTGTCACCTAGTCATGAACAGCAAAGGTCAGAATTTGGACTAGAAAACAAACAAATTATTTGTATTTTTCACCAGTTCTCCAATTTGTAAATTCATTGTTCTCTGAAGTGATTTAGTCCTGGTCCACGATCAAGAGATCACAATGTCAGTGGGCATAGCATGACTAAATGTCTGTGATACTGTGATGATAATACAATGTCAGCAGGAAAGTTCATTCCTCTGGAAAGCTGTAAATGGTGCTTGAATTCATTTCTTGAAGTGCATGTGTTTCTCTTTGATGAAAATCAAACACACTTAGATTTCAGTATAAACTTGGCAGTTTCCCTCTTAAAAATCAAACCCAGTTTTTGAGCAAGATATCTTTCTGTTCTGTTTTCTGAAACAATACCCATGATGAGCAAAGGGGAAAATTCAGTCTACATCATTCATAATTGGCTGTCTTCTTTCATCCTGTACTGCACAATCTTCCCTTTTCTTCATGAGATGGATGATTTTCAGTAGATGTATCCCTCGAGCTCTCAATGTGTTTTTTCTTCAGTGCCTCTGACCCGATGTTTCTTACTAGCTGAGTCATGTTACCTAGGAAGTGTGCAAGTGTGACATACCTGTTTTGAAGTTATGATCCACATGTGCAGCGTGATCTTTGAGTAAGTTGCTATTAACTTCATCCTGTGCCTAAGGGAACTTGTACTTAATAATTATATGGCACACATTATGTATTCTTTGCACATTCCTAAAGCCTGCAATTTTCTGAGAGCATCCTATGACATTAGATGCTTTGCCAAGTGGGAGTTACAAGAGGCTGTGATGGAAATTACAACCTTTCAGGATTACCACCAAAGAAGTAATTTTCATACTCTATTGTAATGTAGCTTTCCCTCTTTCGTTAAGAGAAAGTTAAAGTGGATTTTAGATATTTGAAGTTTGATCATTACTCTGTTCAAAAGCAAATAGTTTAGGAAGAAGGGATTCAGATTAACATTTGTCACGGGCATTCGGGCTTTCCTTGGTTTATAATCTGCCATATCAGTATGTCATGTTTTCTAGAATTAGTCTTCATTGAGCAGGGAAAGAGAAAGTGTAAATCCTTTTTCTCCCAAAATTAAACCTCTTTGAGGGCCAGCTTTCTAGTATTTCAGATTCTAGAGTTTCAAAGGCCTTCATTTCCTTTTGTTCTTATAAGTGCTTTTAAGTATTTTGAGATGAAAGATGGAAAGATGTAATGAAAATACAAGATGACAAATACTGTGGTAGAAGCTCACTGGGGATAAATGGTATGGGGAAAAAAACCCAACCGTAAAGCGTTTGCCTGTGTGTGATCATGTACTGGATACAAAACAGTATGTACCACAAGTCAGGGAACGTCTTATAGTGTTATTGAAGAAGACTAGATCAGAGCCTTCAGTTCATGTTAGTATCTGTACAAATATTTTCCATATTATATTTTGAATTGTGGATGAACTTATTAGAGAATAAAATCCTATTTCTCTTACTGCAAAGACCAGTAATGTTGGTGGATTGGTTTTCTTGTGCACATTTGTGTGAATTTTGACATTTGTCTGGTAGGAATTTGGTGGTGTTTTTATAGACCACTCTGAAACTGTCAGAAAAGGAAATCTTTTTTCCTTGACAAAAATGAAAAAAAAAAATTAGTTACATGCAACTTGTATTTTTTTCTTGAAAAATTTTCAAGAGTGAGGGGAAGGAGGGGGTCAGTCCTCTTCTTTTTGGTGCATACAGTATTGGACAAATAGGTGTTCATATTAAAAGGTGGTGAAAGAGTGTAGAGACATGCATAGCCTACTTGAGTCTGCATCAACAAGCATTCCTTGGGGATAAGTGGAAGTAATTCTTACTCAGACTTCATCCCAGTGCGTGTTTAAAAAAAAAAAAAAAAAGCATTTGAGGAGTACATATTACAGTGGAATTTACATGATGTCAGAAACTGTTTTACTTGATCTGCTGGAGTTTTTCTTTTTAAGCATTCTTTTTTCTCAATATTGCCTTTTTTTGTTAATTTGTACCAGTTGTGTGGTTGCATCTGATATTTTGCCTTTGCTTTCCACTACCTCAAAAAAACTTAACTGAGACTTACATAGATTTATATTAGAATTTTTCTTTTATTTACCTTTTTTTATTTTTATACCATTTTTAGAAAAAAAAAAATCCTTGATGGAGTCCAGGAATGCTTACAGATTTATTCACAGCTTCTCATCGACTCATGCTGAGCTTTCCTCATTTATTTACTCTAGTTAGTTGAATTAAGGATTGAAAAAAATAAACAGTTTTAGTCAGTGTACTTAGACTGTGTAAAGCTCGGATTGTATTGAATGTGCAACTCGAGGTGAAGAAAATTCTAATATACTAGGAAGCAGAACAGTTTCTTTGATAGAGTTATTCTTAGAAGCAGGTGGTTTTGTAATACATATATAGAGTTATGAAGTGACCATATAAAAGTCACCTGCTGAATTTCTTTCCATGTCAGTTATCAATATTCTAAAACAGTCTTTTCCTCCTTAGATGTCAAGAATAAATTTCCTCCATAAAATCCCTTATCTCTGAAACTCAACTGAGTTTTCATTATGTCTGACATCAGCTCTAGAGATAAAAGTTCTGAAATGAGATTTGGTGGATGTTGCTAGTAACAACATGTAAGACAGTAAAAAATTTTGTCTAACTTCAGCTCTGCAAAACCAATTGATATAAAAATCTCTTTTTCTAAGTTAAAGCTAAGCTCAGAGATGTCTCTTGTAAAACAGAAAGTAACTACTTGCTTTTATGTACTGAATTTTGTAAGCCAAAAGGATGTTTTCTCCTAAATCATTTATCTTAGAAGTATTCCTTTTTAATCAAGATGAGCAAGAGATAAAAATAAGTCCACTGTTAATCCATCCAAAAAGTGAAATGATGTAATCCTGTGAAACGGAAAACAGCTCTGCAATGGTATTTCTCTGCTTTTCATCAGCAGTCAGGTTTATAATACCTGGTTTTGAATTTTTTTGTTTCCTCTGAAGTTTAAGTTTCTGGTGTTACTCCTCACGTTTAATAGATAAATAGCTAATAATTCCGGAAGCTTAAATATCTGTTTTGCATTGTCCTTCCAAAGAATACCTGTTACAGGTGATTGTGAAGGCCTTCAGCTCTCCTTGATTCCAGAGCCTTGTTCTGTCGTGCTACGACTTCCAGTCTCAGACATGAATAGAAAGTGCCAATGGTGCGAATATATAGTGAATCAAGTGATGCTTTTTATTATTAGGAATTGATTTTTATGCCATCCTCACCCTTTTGCTTTTTAAAGGATTTGCAGTCTTCTTTCTGTGGTTTTGTGTTTGGGGTTTTTTTGTACTCACACACTGCCAGTTGTGCTTTCGAAAAATCAAACTTTGTCCCAGCAGTTGATATTTTACCTTGTTATTTTGAGCTTTTTAACAAACCATGAACTTAAAAAGAGACAAACGTGCATCAAGTTGGGCCACCACTCAGTTAAGCTTCAAGAAAGTTAGTTAAGATTGTTGAAGATGTGAGTTTTTATAAAAGCAGTAAAATGTGTTGGATGAGAGTTCTTAGACCTTTTTAATGGCTCTCAAAAGACTATGTCTGCCCTCTTATGACCCGTTAATGTTTTCTTATAACTGTCAGGTCTGTGCAGAGCCCTGTTAGTTTTCCTGAAGAACTCAACATACAGGTGAAACCTGGAGATTTTGTAATGTTTGTTTCAGAAACGTGGGACTTTGGTCAGCGTGAGGTACCTGTACCTACACCTTCACTTCCAACTGGGTGAAATTTACTGTGCTAATTCCATTTTCCTGGTCTCAGTTGCCCTGCATTGTTTCCAGCTTTGTAATCTGCTTCTGTTAAAAGTGACTTAAGTTGTGACCCCTCATCTTTTTTTATTTTCCCCTCCAAACTGGTTTTATTTTACATGACAAATGTGACAAAACTTACCTAAATTCTACATTTCAGAGAGTTGCTTTCCACTTTTCCTAGGCAGCTTGCAAAGTTGTAACGGGGAACTATAAAAGAGAAAATATATAATGCCATTTTGTCTTTGGTGTGGATCCTGGTTTTCCTGTTTATGTGTCAATATTAACGAAATAAAGTGCCAACATCAAGTAGGCAAGCTGTTAAATGGAAATTGTTCAAGGTTTGCAGCAATTTTTTTTCTGCAGCTGTTGAAGGCTAAAATCAGGATTAAAAGGAGTAGGAGAAAGGAGTAGGTAGAACAGTTTGGCTTAGCAGGGTGTTAGTCTGATTTAAAGTTGAGAGTGCAATGCAATAGAGAGTTGCTGTTCCCACTAATGTGGTGTGTATGAGACTAATACTGTGGTGTTACTATGTCTGGTTGTTGTATTTGTGCTTTCAAAATGTTTTATGTAATCTTAACAAAACTTAAAAACTTAACAAAAGTTTGCAAATTATTTGTCTTCTGCCTGTTTTGTTTAGTAATGATAAAATTGAAGACAACTTGTTTTACAAAGTACCATAGGAAAAGTATATTTTTTTGGATAGGAAGAGTTCTACATCTAACCTACAATACTATACCAATGCGTAAGGTCCAAAACATACAAATTCAAAATAGCAGGAAGACGTGTATTTTTGATAAAGTTATTTGACCCTTGGAATCAGGGTGGCTATTGAAGAAAGTCTCCACACCCAACTGTTTTGTATTTCAAGAGTGGAATTTTCCAAAAGCGTTGCAGCCTCACTTCAAATTTTTGCACTAAATATAGGAACTTGGTGTTGAACTGTCCTTGTGTTGTACAGGCAGTGAAACACAATGGCATTATTCATCCTGAAAATGCTCCATTCTTGAACTCATTATCAAATATGGTAACAGAGAGGTTTAATTAGACTTCTTGATATTGTAAGAGCTTCCTTTCCTCCTCTTACCTCACAGCTTTTTAAGTTCTGCTATAGAGGACTGGTTCTCTACTAAATGCACGTGCCTACTTCTTCAGTCCTTTATTTCTTTTTAGGAAGAGAATGGAGACTACACTTACATGGAAAGACTAAGAATCCCACTTGACCACGGGACTCTGCTGATGATGGAAGGAGCTACACAGGAGGACTGGCAGGTGAGCACTCCTTGACGCCATTCTTTTGTTTTATTTGTGAAGCCATTTTCTAAATATGCCTGAGACACTCCCGCAGAGGTACAGGCTTTCTGCTTCCAGCAACACAATCATTTCTCACAGCATTAATATCGCTTTTGGCCTCAGAATTTCAAAGCACCCACAGAAACAATGGGTTTTCTTTCAAGTGCTAAGGGATGTAATAGGAATCATCTCAGATGTTCCAGCATTAATGTTCAGCAATGAAGGTTGTAGCCTGCAGCTAAAAGGGCAAAATCAATTTAGGAATTTGGAATATAAAAAAGTAGCAACTTAATTTTAACAAGTCTACAGTAATCTACAAAGACCTTTTGTTTTCAGTGGCTCTGAGCAGTCAGAACATGATTTTTTGGCCTTACTTAAATGTTTAGAAATGTTGATAAAAAGCCATCACAGGAAATGAAGGTTTTTTTACATTGTTTGATCACCTGTGTTATAAACACACAAGCTCATGCTTTTGGTCTTTTCTCTTTTTTTCTTTTTTTTCTTTTCTTCTTTTTTTTTTTTTTTTTTTTTCCCTAATGCCCCTTACAGCATCGAGTGCCAAAGGAATATCATTCTAGAGATCCACGGATAAACTTGACATTTAGGATCATTTATCCAGAATCTGATGGAATTTGGAAGTGAAGAGGAGACTTGGGTTATTGTTGGGTATAAACATACAGCAGATCCAGAGCCTCTGATTGCTACAGATTTGAAGGACGCCTTGCAGGAACAGAGTTCTGTGAAATATCTGATGGGGAGAAGAATTGGTATTATAAATATCTTTGACAATCAGAAGCTGCCTGTGTTATGTGGACAGTGCTGATTTGTTTTCAGAAATGACGTGCTATTAGATGATACTAAATCACCGGCTTTAAGTTTGTGAAAAAAAAAATATTGTTCCTAAAAGAACAAGAAGCACATGAAAGATCTGAGAGGAACCAAATGGAGCAGAAAGATTCAGTGAGCAGTTGTTTTTGCACTTCTCTTGTCTCCCCCTTTCTCCCCAAGTAGGATCTATGTTCTAAGTAATGACGTGACAGGATTCTTTAATGTCAAGCCAGCTCTGTGTGTGCTGTGTGTACAGAAATGAGAAAGCTGCACTTCACAATGATCTTGAGTGTTGCTCATTTCATCAAGGGGTAAGCACGTTGCTCTTTATTTGTAGGCTGCAAAGTCTTTTCCAATGAAGCAATCAGTTTCTTAGTTTCTTTTTTGGTTTTCTTTTTAACACAACTCAGTTGTGGCTCCCAGTGGTTTCAGGTGGGACAGGAAATGTCAGGATCTCTAAAAATTAGGCCTGTGCTGCCAAATTTGATACCCAGAAGAACTGGTCCAAAGATTTTCATGAGAGCAATCAAGTTATTAATACTCAATTATGCCTATGTTACTGATGTCCTAAAGGACAGACTCTTGATTCATTTCAGTCCCTGTGCTCTGAAATTGGGTAGAATAATTTTCTTTGTGTATCAAATAACTCTAAAAGCAGCTTCTCTAGCCTTCTAAAATGAACAAATGTTATTAGAAAACTTACTTTATCTAATAATGTCTTCCCTTTCACCCAGTTTGTATAGAAATACATTTTTTTGAGTGTATTTAATATTAATTCCTTGCATCTGAATGTAAGCTTTGGGCTCTGTGATGGATATCTTAGGAATTAGTGTTGAAGGAGGCAGACATTTACTTTCTTGTTTACTTTCTTTGAGTAATTGGAGTTTTGTGCGCATCTCTGTGTGTGTGCCCAGATTTGGCAGCCCTGACAGATCTTGCTTTTCCTTAACCAAGGGGCACTGCCAATTGCTCCAAGTGTTGTGAGAAGGCAACACTTCAGCTTTTATCAGTTCATACAAACTACATTGATTTACTGTGTTAAGAGAGAGTAAGACATGGGGACTAGACAGAACATTTGAATCTCCAAACCTCACCCTATGGAAATGGCAACTCATTTGAATTCAATGAAGCTGTAGCACGTAACTGACCTGGAGTCTGATGCTGTTGTGGGAGAATAGTTTTTTGCTTACTTTGTTGGTTTCAATTTATAGTAGAAAATTGTGGTTTAGTTTCTTTACCTCCATTGATCTGGGAAAAGACCAAGTTTTCCTCCCCAACAATAAAAAGTTTTATAAGAGAAGTGCTGTATCCCATGGAGCTATCTCGGGGTGATACCCCTTAGTTGCTAGTGTCTGCTGTGTTCTATTCAGGAGTACTGTGTCCAGCTCTGGAGTCCTCAGCACAGGAAGGACATGGACCTGTTGCAATGGTTCCAGAGGAGCTATGAAGATGCTCTGAGAGCTGGAGCCCCTCTCCTCTGAGGACAGGCTGAGAGAGTTGGGATTGTCCGGCCTGGAGAAGAAAAGGCTCTGGGGAGACATTAGAACCCCTTCCAATACCTAAAGGGGCTCCAGGAGAGATAGGGAGGGGAGCGATAGAATCACGGTGGTAATAGTTTTAAACTGAAAGAGGGAAGATTAAGATCAGATACTAGGAAGACATTCTTTCCTATGAGGGTGGTGAGAAACTGGAGCAGGTTGCCCAAGGAAGCTGTGGCTGCCCCATCCCTGGAGGAGGTGTTCAGGGCCAGGCTGGATGGGGCTTTGAGCAACCTGGTCTAGTGGGAGATGTCCCTGCCCACGGCAGGGGGTTGGAACTCAGTGATCTGTAAGGTCCCTTCCAACCTGAACCATTCTATGCTATGATTCTCTCTCATGTGTCGACTATGCTGCTGCTTATACCCAAATAGGATTACCAGTGGGGAGAAGGCTCGTTGCGTTGTTCCCCTCCAGCCCCCATCCTGGGTGCCCTGGCTGCAAGAGGAACAGTTGGCAGAGAGCTCAGGTTTCTTGGTCAGCTGGGAACTTGTGGGTCCTTCCTTTCTCCCCCCACCTCCTTCCAAAAAACTCACCTAGGCAGGTGGCAGCAGATTGCAGCCTCTTGCCTGCCAGGACAGCAGGTAATGACTTAGAGCAGAAGAGATTCCAGCCCACATTTCCTCAGCACAGCTTTTTGCAGGTAAAAATTTGTTCCAGAATGCTTCAAGCACTCTTACAGTTCTCAAAATGAATATGCACAAACGTGAGATTTTTCAAATATTGAGCCTGGTGCTGGACTCGTGGCACCTAACAATTTTTCACTTGAGACCAGGGCAACTTGAAAATTTCTAGTGCTGCTATTTGGCTGTTTCTGCTGCTGGAGTCAAGTGCAGAGGGTAACATATTTATAATGGTAAAACATAGTTTGGTTACATTCTTCAGCTTAAAGATAGCTTGAGGAACCTTTGCCCTAGTTACATGGATTTGAAAACAGTATTTCTAAAAATGCTATCCAAAAGATTTATTTTCCAGTTATTAGGCTTTCTTCCTTCACAGGACTGTCATGACAGTTCAGTATTTCCAGCCAAAAGCTTTTTGAAAATAGAGTTGAAGTCCAAATACATTACATTATATGGTTTATCTGAAAACAAAGGTTTATATGTACCCAGAGGATTTGAACTTGAATATTTAAGTTGATGAGTTTACAGTATATCTGATTGAAGACTACACTGTTGGGCCACACCAGCTCGATCTGAGGCCACGCTATTTAAAATCAATAGCAAAAAGTTCTGTCTTTTCCCTCTCCCTCTCCTCTCCTTGTTTTTCTTTGGTTTTGTTTTTGAAAAAAACCAACTCTTTAGGTCTTTCAGTATTGATTAGCTTAGATAATTTTATAACTAATGGGCTTATTATAGCTACGTATAATAATTTATAGCTAAAATAGTAATGTAGAAGGAAACAGGGTGCCAGGAAGGGGTTAAGAAACCAGAATTTTTATACCATAGTATTGGGAAGTTATAGAATAGTGTTCTCCTGTGGTTTAGGGTAGAAGAGGTATGATGGGTGCTGTGAATCCATAATGCCTTCTCTTCAAGTGCTGCTACTATTGACTTAGCTAAAAAGCATTTAACACCCACTTTGCCTTTTCTGGTCATAAACCTTTTCAGAATGGAAATGAAATCTGCCTCACTATGTTTTGTTTTCAAAGTGCTTCTTTTCCATCCTTGAGGTTTCCATAGCAACCTGGGCCATTTGTTTAAATTGGAGCTTGCTGGCTTGTCCTTCCCCGTGCTGAACTTCTGCTGAGATCTTGCAGGTATCATCTCCTCTTCCTCCCATGCTGGAGAGTGTCTCATAAGAATTATAGAGGGGCTCAGCAGCAATTGGCCGTAAGTGCTGGTCTTTCCCAGAGGACCATTCACTCAGCAAGATGACAGATGTGTGCTTTCTCTCCTGTTGCCCTATTTGATTTACCTCATTCTTCTGTGTGATGTTCTGTATGGCTTTGTGCAGTTATTACCAGCTCCCTTGAAGAATGGATGAGCTGGATGCTTTTTAGCTGCTCATGCTGAGGAGGTACATTTTGGAGAGCTAGAAAGTTTTATTTTAAGTAAAGAAGTGGGGACCATATTGAAGAATTTTAATCAGAATAAGGAGCAAGGAGGTCTGTTCCATGGTCCATGCAAGACTTAGACCAGAGTCTTGCTCATGGGGGATCATCCAGACAGATGGTGCTCACTGGGGCTACAGTGGTGCTCAACCAAAAGTTCCTTCTGCCTGTAGCTGTGTGTGCAGCTGCTCTGCTCTTCACAGGGGGGTGTTACTTATTCCATCTCTCTAGTCCCGTGGTGGAAACATCATAGAATCATAGAGTTGTCTAGGTTGGAAGGGACCTTTCAGGTTATTGAATCCAGCCATCAACCTAACACTGACAAAAAACACCACTAAATCGTGTCTTTCAGCACCACATCTGCCCAGCTTTTAAATACCTCCAGGGATGACAATTCCATCACTTCCCTGGGCAGCATGTTTGAATGCTTGATAACCCTTTCAGTGAAGAAATTTTTCCTAATATCCATTCTAAACCTCCCCTGGTGCAACTTGGAGCCCTTTCCTCTGGCCACATCACCAGTTTCTTGGGAGTAGAGACTGACTCCCCCTTGCTACACCCTCCTTTCAGGGAGTTGTAGAGAGCGAGAAGTTGTCCCCTCAGCCTCCTTTTCTCCAGACCCCTCACTAAGCTCTCTTGCCCTTCTCTGGACATACTTTAGCACCTCAGTGTCTTTTTTGTGGTATGGGGCCCAAAACTGGACACAGCACTCAAGGTGGGGCCTCACCACTGCCCAGTACAGGGCGACAATCACTGCACTGCCAGTCCTGCTGGCCACACTGTTCCTGATACAGGCCAGGATCTTGTTGGCCTTCTTGGGCCACCTGGGCATCACATAGATCCACACTGAAGAGTGGATTGACATTACAGCTGATCTCTGAGTTACCAGTGCCAGTCCACTCCCCTGGACATGCACTTCCAGCAGTGCCTTTGTACCAGGGCCAGTGGGAGGTAAGATGCCTGAGCATGATTCCTGAAAGTGGAAAAGAGCAGAAAGGAGTCCACCTGGGAGAACACAGAGGCTAGAAAGCTTCCTGGTGTTGGGTGGGACAGGGGAGTTGTGGCTGTGACTTATCAGTGGCCATCAGGTCCTTGTCACCATTAGGCAGGGCTGCTGGAGGACATCTTGTCCTGAAGACCATCTGATGCAGAGAGCAAAAGATGAAGCAGGAGCAAAGAGATACATTACGTGTCAGAGGTCATACTCATCTAGATGTACAACCACAATTCCAGCTTGATGCCTGATTTGTTAGGCTGCAGAAATTATATGGTCACTAGTGTCCCCCCACCTCCGTGTCCTGCTTTCTGTAGGTGGATCCCTTCTGGGTTTCTGCCCTGCGCTGAGGAGTAGACAGCCTGCCCCACCAGCATGGCATGCCTTTGGCTTTAAATAACTGGGGGGTGGTAAGCTTCAAAAGAAGGGTGGGCTACAAGATGCAGGCTCCTCAGTTCTTTGGGAGTGATGAAAGAGGGATTGAAAATTGCCCAGTGGTATTTTCTATTGGGAAGCAGTGGGTGGCTTTGTGCTCCCCGCATTACTGGGCTGGGAAGCAGTACTGGTACCCACCCGGGAGGGGAGGCTGCAGGTACAGCTGTAGGAAGGTGTCTGATGTGCTCTTCCCCAGCGGCAATGAAGTTGCCAAAGCTTATGCTGGTGAAGAGATTGCTTCCCTGGGATGGGCTGATGGGTCAGTATGAGGAGGGCGATGGAGTGAGGAACTGCAGGCTGAATGCAGGACATGGCATCTTAGTGCTGCAGCGACCACAGGTCATCTAAAATGGCCTGAGCATGGGCTGCTTCTCCTTAATATCCCTGTATTTTGCATGGATCAGTCTTTCCTTTGGTCACCTCATCACTTAACACTTGGCTTCCCTTCCCTTGCAGAGACCAAAGGGGCTATATTTTATCTTAGAGGAGCTTCTTCCCTGTGCTACAAAGATCATTCCTCAGCTTTGGGTGCTTCGGACTTCCTTCTTTCTGCTTGTCAGCATTAGTGCCACATTGGATCCCCTCCACAACCCAGGGCTTCAGTTGATGGAACCAAAGTCACTCACCTTTTTATTGATGTGGTGGCAGTAATTTTTGACCGAAGTCCCGGGAAAAGTTTAGATGCTGAGTAAAAAACATTCTGCAGGACTTGGTTACTCAATGCCTGATAGTTCATTACTAAGAAACTTCTGGTTTTATCTCTAAACTATAGCTGATTTCCTTCTTGATTACTTACAAAAGGCTTAAAAAGAGAGGAAAAAAAGGGAAACTTATTTTGCTGAAATGCTGGGATGCTCTGCAGTGTTTTTAGCTGCAGAAGAAAGTGGAAGATAAAACCCTTCCACAGTGCTAAGATCTTATTTGTAGCACTGACTTAAGATTTTTACTGTGGACTGACGTAGGAAGTCTCCCTTTTGATGGACCTCCAGAGCAGCCGTAGAGGGTTTGGGAGCCCTGGGAGGCAGCACAGTGTGACCATTAGCACCATCCTGGCCACTAGCTCAGCATGGGCCACGTGAAGGGACAGAAACCCTGGAGATTCATCAGCAAAGTTCCCTCCTGCACATGCGAAGTTAGTTTTTTATCCCCAAACTTCCCCCCTTCCCTCATTTCTTTTGTGGGGCAAAACACTTTATCAAGCTTTTGAACCTGAGGCAGGCTGTGTTTTATTAATTGCAAAAGGTATTAATGAACTAGAAATCCCAATTTCTGCACTGCTTAATTGATAGGATCACAGTAACAACTAGACATAGTAATACCTTGATGGTTAAAGCCATGGGAGGTCAGCGGTTAATTTTACTCCACATGGCAGCAATTTGTACCAGCAGGAATATTCAAAGCAGTCAAGTCTCTTTATTTGTTAATACAGTTTCATTATTTAAACAGCTGAGTTTTCTGGAATCACTGGCCTTCAGTTGTCTAAACCACACTTTTATCTTGTATCCTCACAGCACTGTGTTCTGATACGTCAGTAACGGCGTCAGGAAAAGCTGCCATCCCTTCTGACGCCCGTCAGGCCAAACAAGGGAAATTTAATGTAGCAATTTTCGTCAGGGAACATTTTGCAGCTCTCTTTGAAAACAAAGAGTTTTATTACTGTATTTATTGTTAGTGGTGTGAAGACAGCCAAATGCTGTTATCCTGTGACCTGATGGTGAAACCATGACTTCTCACTTCAGTTATCACTTTACAATTAAGACAATTCAATGTAGAGAAAAAAATAATATATTTCTGTGGGGAGCATTAATGCATTCAAATATTTTAGTCAGTGCTTTGTCCTAATGGCAGTGGGCAGAACCTTTATGGGATTTATTGTAGTTCATAAAAAGTCAGGCAAGACTGAGAGTGAGATATTTGAGAGTGTAGGAGCTTTGAATGCCCCTGCCTTGTATTAACTGTGCTCTATCAGGAGCCCCTCACAAGTATTAATGAGTATTTGTCACAACCTACAGCTGTGCTGTGGGTACATCCTTGCATTGCAGAGCTGGTGGCTGTTCTTGAACGTGATGGTCCTGCTCCCAGTCCAGGCTGGTGGGCAGACATAATGTTTGAAGAGGGTTAGTGCCATGTTACCCTGTAGGCAACATGCCATATGGCCCCCTGCTGGGTTTTCCGTCCTAGTCATCCCCCCCAAAGTGTCCCTTGCTCTTTTTACTCCAGCCTTGGTTCTGCTCTTGACCATCGCAGGTGGCCCTGCTGTTCCTCCTGCTGCCCTTCTGTCCCCACTTTCACCATTCTCCTGCCTTTGACTGGCTGCTCTCCCTCTGGGGGTCCTTCATTTCAACTCATCTTTCCTACCAAACTCGACTTTGGTCTTTGCTGTCTTTGTTTTAAAGCAGCCCAAGCCTGACCTGGCTGCCCTTGGCCAAGGCACAGCATCCCTCTTCTCACACACGTTGCTGGGAAGCTGAGACAGTGGGTTTGGTGACGGACATCATAGTGAAAAGCCATGGCAGGTTTGCCTCTCCATTGTCCCAGGCCTGTAACTGCACCCCCTCAAATAATCCAGCATTGCATTGATTTCTATTTTGTAAATATACAGAGAGATTATATAGTTATACTTAACAGAAGTAACAATGGATCAAGGAATGGTTCAGGTTGGAGGAGACCTCAAAGATTGTCTGGTTCCACCTCCTTCCCCTGCCCTAGGCAGGGACACCTTCCACTAGACCAGGTTGCTCAAAACCCCATCCAGCCTGGTCTTGAACACCTCCAGGGATGGGGCAGACATAGCTTCTGTGGGAAACCTGGGCCAGCATCTCACTACCCTCATGGGAAAGAATTTCTTTCTAAGATCTAAACTAAATCTCCCCTCTTTCAGTTTCAAACCATTACCCCTTGTCCTATTGCTCCCCTCCCTCATCAAGAGTCCCTCCCCATCTCTTCTGGAGCTCCTTTATGTACTGGAAGGGTCTATAAGGTCTCTGGGAGCTGTCTCTTCTCCAGGCTGAACAACCCTGACTCCCTCAGCCTGTCCTTACAGCAGAGGGGCTCCAGCCCTCTGAGCATCTTTGTGGCCTCCTCTGGCCCTGCTCCAATCAGGTCCATGTCCTTCCTGTGCTGAGGAATTCACAGCTGGACACAGTGCTCCAGGTGGGGTCTCACCAGAGGGGAGCAGAGCGTAGTAGAGGGGCTCAGACTTTGCATGGCTAACGCTGCATAGTGGAATACCTTCTCTTCCAGGTCAATTCCCAGTTCATGAGAGGTACCGTCAGGGACGATGAACACCTCCATGAATACCAATGTCCCTGTGCTGGTGGGCCTGGCCTCACACAAATCTTACTAAAACTGTAAGGGCTGTGGCAGAGGAATAGGGAGCCATAGCTGTAGCCGGGGACAGGCAAGAGGAGGAGTGAGGTTTCAGGGGTGGGCTGAGGAAAGGAGGATCATGTGATGAAGCCTTCTATAAAAACAGAAAGTTGGGAACCAACAACTCAGCTGAATTTCCCATACTTACTAGTTTAGGTTGACTTGGAAATAAATTTTTCAGCTAAAATAGCCAAGTTCTATATAACAATGAGACAACCTCCTTTTCTTAAGAAGTAACTCTGTTTAGAGAAGTATCTTAAGACCTCAGTAAGTTGCAAGGTAGCACTCTTTCTGCGGCAGATTGCTTGGGGAGATGTAAAAATCCTTCCATACACTGAGCACATCCAGTTTGAAGCATCCCTCAGAGAACTTCCATGTCCTCACAGCTCCCTGGTACGTTGGCAAGAGCTTCATTGTGGAAGGAGCTTGTAGAAATAATTTTTCATAAGCCAGTGAACACCCCAGCAGGGACCTGAGCCTCCTGGTACTGCTCACTGGTGACTTGCTGAATGTGTCTGCCTTCCAGAGCTGGCTTTGCTTTTATTTATTTTTTTTTAAAGGAAAAAGTGTTAAAAGGCTGCTGAAGTCCTGGCTAGAAACTCTAGAAAGGAGGATAAAAGGATATCGTACAAATGCATAAGGACAGGAATATGGCAACCTTGAGTGCATCACCCTTGCAAGTAATTAGTCACACGGTTCCCTGATGTAGGTGTATTTGCTTGTGCTTGGGAGAGGTTTGGCTGCTGAGTTAAGCTGCATTTGGTGGTGCTGGTGCTGTTTTGTTGTGATAGCTAGAAAGAAACGACAGTTTGCTTTTTTACAGGCAGCAGATGCACAATGGGTTTTAACTGGGCCCTGTTGAGTAGCTTGGGTTCCCCCCAACAGAAAGGCACGATTGCAAGTTTAAATCAAATGCACGTGTATGTGTGCAGAGTTAAAAATGAGAAGACTTAACCTTCTGCTTTCAGAAGTAGTTTGTATCAACTGACTCTTTACTTCCTTTCCTATTTGTAGACTGTTACCTGTTAGGTTGGAGTTAGCTGTATGTTTTATTACTGTCTTCTAAATGGTTGTTTCAGGGTATGGACTATAGTGGAGAAGGAACTGCAGCTTCATCCCATTTCCTCATGGAAATGAATTCCCAGAGTGGAAATGTGCATAGTGAGGCATGGTGATAGGAGATGCCACATGGCAGGAGGGCAAGAGGCAGGTTTTATTCTCCAAATGTGAAACCCACCAGCTGGAGATGGGTTAAGAAACTGCTGGGAAGCAAGTTTATCCTGCTGGCTCCTGAGGGAGGCCCCCTCAGCTCCCACAAGAGGGTTACTGCTCTGTTTCAGAGCACAAACCATGGTGTTCAGGGTATCTGCACTGGGACTGAGTAACTACAGGTGGGTTTTGTGGAAGCCCTGGCCTTTCAGAAGTTTCTTTCTCTACAGGAAGAGGTGGATCTCTCCCTCCTCTTCTCTTCTTACTCTTTCCTCTCCCTTCTGTGGCATTCAATCTGATAGCCAGCAAGAGGAATAACGATTAATAGGCTATGTGTGTATTTCCTATAATCACATTGTTAAACCGGTGATATGATGCCATAAACTAATTTCCGTGGTACTGTTTCAGCAGCATGTGTCATTTCTCCTACTATGAAGCCAGCATTTTAACTTTCCAAGGCCCCACAGCTTTCAAGGAGATATTTTATGTGAAATGTGCAGCATTTGAAACATTCCCCAGCCTAGGGTGAAGGTTGCCTCCAGCCCCTGTGCAGCGCCCTGGCGTTCAACGTGACTTCAGCCCCGTACTATGCAGGAAAGAAATCCTCTCTGATGATCCATGTGGCAGAGAGTTTCTGTAATCTATACCATGAGGTCACATTTCAATACCGGGAGCAACCAAGATTAAAGTCATGATTTAAACCCCCGGAGTAAATATAGTTTTTTACATTAGTGCATTGCAGACCTAACTAACTTGGGGGATTATGTCACAGGATATTTTTTCTGAACTGTTTCATATAAAATCTTAAGGCCTCCTGGTTATTGCCATGGTGATGTTTGCTCCAACTTGATATTGAAATTTCCCGGAGCATTTTATGATCAGAATTGTGTGGGAATTAACTGTTCACTCTACCTGAAGTGAAACCAGTTTGCCTTCACACTGAACTTTCTTTATGAAACCAGATGGGCAGTTTGGACTGGGGATGCACGTGTTGGGCTTCCTATTTGGGCCAAGCCAATTTGCCTCCTTTCAGCAGAACCTTGGATCCTTACTTAAGATGATTTAATTTACCTTGCACTATATGAATGCGAGATGTTTTTCTCCACTGCCAGAACAAGGCTCCTGTGTCATCCCACAGCTTGTTTCTGCAGGATAGACAAGCTCAGCCCTAGGAGACCTCCAAACTGTTCTCCAGGTTCCTCCTCTTGGAGGACTCTGCTGAGGAAACACGCTTCAGCCCTCGCCATGTTGCAGAATCAAGTTGTCAGGAATAAAAAACTTGTAAATGGGGCTTTTGGAGAGAAAGTCATCATACTGCAGTAAGGACCATATGGGCTAAATTTAGCCATTAAAATCAGCAGTAAAAAATACAGCCTGCTCCAAGCTGGAGCAATTCAATTTGACCAAAGAGAAAATTGTTCCCTTATTAAGCTAATTGTATCTTGCAATAAAAAGCCTGGCCCTGAAACTGCCTTGGGGAGCCAAGGAGCGAAGAGATTACAGTCAGGTGCTTCATAAAGCCAAGGCTCTTAATGTTTCTGTTCCGCTGGCAGAACGCTTTAAAGCAGCCAGCCTTCTGCAGACACACAAGCAAGCACCTCTCGTCCCCTCTCTCTGAAAGCTGTGTTCTTGGTTTGTTTTACGCATCTTGAGGCAGGGCTGTAATTACAACGGTTTGTTTCTAGCGCTGGTCCTGAACACTGCAGCAGCGAAGGCAGCTTGAGGGGAGGAGGGACTAGTCCCGAGTCTTACCCAGAGACAAAGGTTGAGACTTTCTGATGGGGAACTTGCAAAAACAAGTCCCTTTCTATGGCACAGGACACGTGTGCTGTATGTAAGCTTCTGGTTGTGGTTGAAGGTGAAAGGCAATAAACTCCAGCTACCTGCAGATGTGCAAGCCTGGGCACGGGGGCTTGCTGGGGTAAGCACAGATCTCTCTGTGGGCTAATTTACTGGTTGGTGCTGGGGGTGCCTTGGAACTGTTCTGCTGTCCCTCGCGTGTACACCCAGCACGAGTGTACTGACTGCTCAGCAAACCTCGGGGCCCCAGGCACGCTGCCCCTGTCCCCCAGCCAGCGCAGACCAGGATTCCCAATGCCGTTGCTAAGCCTGTGCTTCCTTCCTGGTTCCTAACCAAGCTTCAAAAATATCCTTGAGTGGGTGAAGCTATACTGAAGAATGTCTTTATGGGAGTAGTTTAACATTAGCCCCCAAGAGGGGCCAGACTAACCATTTCAGGCTCTTCCTCCCTCGTGCTTTTCTACTCTGCTGCTTTCTAGCTCCTATCCTATTCTTATCATATGTTTTTCTTACGCTGTTGGGTTTTTCCATCGCTGAGGCTCTTTGGCACACACAACTCTGAAGCGTGGTCCCAGCCGTCACTAATTTCCAGTCTTTCGTTTCAACTCAGTAATACTTGTATGCCTTTTTTGGGGGGGGTCTAAGGATCCAATTCCACATCGTATCAAAGAAGTATTACAGAGCCCACAGGGGAATGGAAAATTTTAGAATCCCTTCTGAAAGGAAAAAAAAAAAAGAAGGATTCATACTGAAGCAGGTGTTTAAATTACAGCAGAGGTGGCAGAATTGGGAACTAGAGCCCAGTGTTTTGAGTCCTGCCGAACCCTCTGCTGCTGATGGTTCCTTGTCTGGGACTACCCCGTGTGATCTGTGTTGTTTAAAGCTGGGTCATTGTAGCATTAGGGTATTTTTACCCCAAATGACATTTGGGCTTGCCCCGGGGTTTCCTTTAACCGTGGGTATGTTGCTCTGACAGCAGTGATTCCTGCTGAAAGCTGATGTCGTAGTGTCCCCTAAGAGCCGTAAAAATCGCGTTATTGACAACAAAAAGATGCGAGGTGCGATGTAGAAAGCTGAACTACTGCCGTGGCTCCGGGATGCAGCGAGGCCGTCGTTAGCCCCCGCGGGGCAGGCGGGGGATGCCCTGGGGAGAGGAGGACCGAGGGGGAGGGGGTCAGTCTCTGCGGTGGCGGGGAGACGGGCGAGCGGACCCCGGGGCCGCAGGGAGGAGGGGGAGAAGGAGGCGACGGGGACCGAGCGCGGAGCCCCGCAGGGGCGGCAGTTGCGCTCCTCCGGTCCGGACTCCACGCGTACCTCCCACTGCCCCCGGAAAACGACGGGGCGGGCCGGGGGCGGCGGTGCGCGGAGACGTCAGGCGGAAGGGGAGAGCCCGACGGGCCGCGGGTGGGCTCCGCCGCCGAGCGAGCATGCTCCCGCGGGGGCAGCGCCGCGATATATAGCGGAGCCGGGGCGCCGGCAGCAGCTGCGGCTTCGCTGAGGCGGGGGGGAAACGCACCGCACCGCGCCTCTCCGCACCCATCCGCGCCGTAACCTGCTGCTCGGCACCGCGCCGCTCCGCCCCCATCCGCGCCGTAACCTGCTGCTCGGCACCGCGCCCCTCCGCACCCATCCGCGCCGTAACCTGCTGCTCGGCACCGCGCCAGTCCGCGGGGTACCTTGCTTCTCGGCACCGCGCTG